>CAUYTI010146652.1:0-19179 GCA_963575145.1 Galago senegalensis | reverse complement strand
CCGGTTATAACAACATGGTCACCTTCTTTGAGGGTCGTGTGTGTTCGACCCACTGCGCAAGGGGCACAGATTGTACACCAGGCCCCTTCTGCCTCTGCTGCTGCTGCTGCTCCCGAGGCCTTCCTGCCTCCATCAGCGTTCTTTCATTCCTCTTTTCCCTATGTTGATGATAAGACACATGTGATCCTCGTGAGAGAGAAGTTGAGGAAGTCAGAAAGAGGGCACTGTGGAAGGACTATATGTGCCACACAGAATGTCCCCCACAAGGCTGCCGATGCCTTGACGTGTGGCCTCCCCCAGCTTTTCGTGCTCCTGAAGCTTCTCTACCCAGGCACGCAGGTGATAAGGTTCAGGCTGTGGTTGTGTGTAATATTCCACAACATGTATATGCTATGCTTATTTTAACCAGTTCCTTATGTAGACACATTTAGGTTGTTACTCACTTTGTCAGTATTGTAAACAATGGTGAAATGAATATCTTAGTATGCTTATTTTTAAGCAATATATTTTTAGAATGGAATTTTTGTATAGTATAGCCACTGACATAGTATAAGCCTTTAAATTGTGTGATACATATTACCAAATTGCTCTCCAAACAGGTTGCCTCAGTTTAAACTCTAACAAATAGTGTAGGAAAGTGTTTGCTGTCCTATATCACACCTGTAAAAGAATATTTTCAATTTCCTAAATCTTGGTCCAGGCATTTTCAAAATCATGTCCCAGTTTTGTTTCACTTTCTTCTGATTTTAATGTCTTTGAGCAATAATTTATATGACATTTGGCAGGTGAAATCTCTTCTTCTGAGAACTCTTCATTTTTATCCTTTGACAATTTTCTAATTGGAATGGTCCCATATATTACCTACTGACTGATAAGTGCTCTTTATATGTTAATGATACCTAATGATTGCCATAATTTGAAAATACTTTCCTTCCTCATTACTTCAAGGTCCTTTTCTATGAAGAAATTTTAAAATTCTTTTAAAATTTATTTATTTATTTATTTAGACAGAGTTTCACTTTGTCACCCTTGTTAGAGTGCTGTGGGTTCTTAGGTCAGAGAAACCTCCAACTCCTGGGCTTAGGCGATTCTCTTGCCTCAGCCTCCTGAGTAGCTGGGACTACAGGTGCCTGCCAAATGTTTGGCTAAGAAATTAAAATTCTAAATGTTATTGAGTGATCATTGTTTTTCATTATGATTTTTGTACTTTTAAAATGATGAAAACATTCATTGACAGTGTCTTGTGGTACTTTAAAATTTCATTCTACTGAGAATCTATTTTGGTGTGAGAAATGACAATCGAATCTAACTCTTCCACTCAAGTTAATCGGCTGTCCCATCATCAGTTTTTGAATAATTCACATTTCTCTCATTGCTTTGAATTTTTTTCTTCACTAAATTTTTTTTTTTTATTGAATGGTAACTATGTACAATAATGCACTTCTGGGGTACAGTGTGGGGTTTTTACACACAATCCGAAACACTTCCATCAAACTGGTTAACATAGCCTTCATGTCATTTTCTTAGTTATTATTTTAAAACGTTCACATTCTGCTCTTAGAAAGATTCACTTGTACCCTTGTAAGATAATCCACAGAAGTGATCCCTCCAATCCCCCTCCCTCCACCCATGCCCCCCTCCCCTCCCCCTCCCCTCTCCCCGTATTCTTAGGCTGTTATTAGGTTATAGCTTTCATATAAAAGGTATAAATTAGTTTCATAATAGGGGTGGGTACATTGGATACTTTTTCCTCCATTCTTGTGATACTTTGCTCAGAAGGCTCCCCACTCTTTTACAATATCCTTTAATACGCTAGTTAAGAAGCCACTTGATCTTTTCAACATTTTATCTGGCCTTAGCCAAGTTCCCAACGTATTCACTTGCCTCGTGCTCTCCAAGACACGACCAGCCCTCTTCTCCTTGCCTCTCCCTCTTAGTCTATTTGTGTTACTGTAAAATAATAATTCCTCAAGTTAAAAAAATAAGTAAATAATAATTCCTGAGGCTGGGTGATGTATAAGTAAAAGAGATTTATTTGGCTCCTGGTTCTAAGGGCTATACAGGAACATGGTGCCAGCATCTGCTTCCGGTGAGGGCCTCAGGCTGCTCCCTCTCGTGGCAGAGGGCCAAGGGGTGCTCGTGTGTGCAGAGAGGGAGCAAGAGAGAGATGATGCTCTTTTCAACAACCAGTTCTCCCAGGGACTAACAGAGTAAGAACTCACTCGCTCCCTGGAGAATAACACCAAGCCATTCACGATGGACTCATCCTCAAACCCAAACTCACCAGGTCCCAGGTCCAACATTGGGATCAAATTTCAAATTTCAACATGAGACTTGGTGGGGTCCGACAAACTATATCCAAACAGAAGCACCCTCGAACCTGGTACGTGACCCCAGAGCCAACCCCGGAGGTCTTACGTTTATGTTATGGAAGCTTCACACTTCAGGTGAAATCTGGTTGTCTGTTGCTGTTTCCATTATCCATCCCTGGGAAGAAAACCTTCCCAACACTTTGTGGCTTAAGACGACAAGTGTTTACTGGCTCATGATTTTGCATGTTGCAGTGTTCAGCAGGACAATGCACTGGGAAAGTTGGGGTCATCCCAACACGGCTCCTCTGAGGTGGAAACATCAGAGAAAGCCTCACCTATTGTGCCTGGGATGGTCTGATATGTAGCAAGAGAGGACAGAACCCAGGCGTCTTGCCTTCCTGACTGCTCACGGGGTGCTGCAAGAGACACAAAAACAACGTCACCTGGTTGTATTCTGTGAACTGTGTTCAAGCAAGTCATCTTAGCTGTAACCATCAGAACTTGTATTATTTTTAATCTGACATAATCCTCACCAAACTACACGTGGCCACAAACACTTCGGGGATCCACCCAAGAGGAATTTGAGTTGGGAAGGAATTTATTTTGGCTTTCGTCAGATGTACCTTGTATGTCCACGTCACATCTATGCATATTACATTCTTGCTGGCTGTTCTGACATAAAGGTGGCTTCCAGAAATGTCCCTATTTCTGGCAGGGCCTGGTGACTGGTGTTTGGGTTTGGGGATGGGTCCATCATAAGTGGCTTGGGGCCATTCTCCAGGGAGCCAGTGAGTTCTCACTCTGTTAGTTCCTGGGAGAGCTGGTTATTGAAAGAGCCTCTTCCCCCTCTTGCTACCTCTTCCACCATGTGGTCTGGGCTATTTCTGGGCTACAGACACCAATGTCCCCCAGAAGCCACGTGGCGGCATGAATGTGTCCTAGGGGGCCCAGCATTGTGAATAAATATATGGGAAGTGGAAGAAAAATACATTTGAAATTTAAGGGGCCACACACTAGTCTGTGGAACATTCTTCCACCTATGATAAAACATAAATTAAAGAAAATCAGTAGATGTTTTTCCAGGCCAAAATCCTAAGAATTTCCCTGGCGTTACCAGTCATGATTGGGGAAGCTAGAAGAAATTGTCTGGAAACATCAACTTAAAAAAAAAAACAATCAACTATGCTACAGGATATACTGAATTATTTTTCTTTTTTTCCTATAGAAAATGGTAAGATAAAGCTGTTAGCATGTGAAGAGGTGATAAAAAGTATATAGCAAAGGATGTAGGAAAAAATACTACAAAAGTCCACTGTGGAGATACGTAAAGACGATGTATTATTTTGCTGGAGTTTCTGATGTTTGCTGAGTATTTTTCAGCTTTTAAGAATCTATCACTTTGGATTTCTCATTTTAAACAAATACATCCATATTCAATTTTATAGCGGCAATCATATGTTCTTTCTCATTAACAGCCCCTAGAAACTGCATAAGCTCAGGCCTATGGAATCTGGGCCACGTCCGAGTATCTAGACCAGAGATTTCAATGTGAAGATATTAACTAACAAAATCCTAGAGCTGATGCTATTGCCCAGTTCAGTGTAAACGACTTATCTGGGTTGCATTTCTGGGGAGGATAGAGCATCAGAGGATACCAGAGATAAGACAAGGTGAGGAATGAGAAGAGGAAAGATGCACGTTGCCTTATTCAGTAGCTAGAGAGACAGGGATGGGGGCAGGTGCTTCAGGCCACAGGACATACTCAGATCTGGTCAAGGCCCAGGGAGAATAATAATAATAATACTGCTTATAGTGCCAACAGTAATAATTTAACACATTTACTTAACCATTGTATCACGCGCTGCTTTGAGCGCTGTGTATGTACCGATGCATGTATTTCACCTGACTCCCTCCAAGATGGGTTCCATTGTCCCGTCTATTTTGCAAACAGAGAAAGTAGGCACAGAGGAATACAGGAGTTTGCTCTAGGTCACTGTGCCTGCACCTGCTAGAGCTGGGGTCCCAGTGAGTTCGTCTGCTCCAGAGGCTGCTGGCTTTACCCCTCACAACACCTTGGCGTTTCTACCGCACTGTGCCGTTTATCAAGCAATTTTGCACAGAGTATCTCACTTAGAATCCCAACAGCCCCGAGAAGTTGGCAGGACAGTTGCTGTTACTCTCACTTTATGGGTGATTAATTAAAATCCAGAGTTGCAAAGTGACTTGTTCATGATCTAGTAAGTGGTGGTGTTGGAACTGAGGGCTGACACGTGGGTGCTTTTCATGATATCGCACTGCGTATTAATAAATTTCAGGTCCGGTTTTCTTCAGTTTCTAAGACATCTTTATGTGTACTGCTAATGTAGTACCTTTCACAACTTTGTAGAAAGGCGTTATTATTGTCCCAGTGTTACCAAAGAGAAATGTGTGGTTCAGGGAGATGATGTGCAGATTGCACTTGAACCCTGGCTTTTTACTCTAAGTTCACAAATGGCATTCACTCCACTCAGCAGTGACCCCGTCTACTTGCTGAATCCCAAATGTGACCTGTCCCTTCACATGCTGGGGAATGGAAGATAAACGCAGCACCCCAGGACCTGGAAGTGCCTGGTGGGCTCAGGCACTAGAGTGGTCAGTGTCGCTGGAACACGGATATCAATTTGAAAACAACCGATGGAGGGGGCTTTGAGGACCACGACGTGAGCATTATTTTCTTGGGAGTGAGGAACGAGTGTTCACAGATCTGTACTAGATCCTGGGCAGACATATGGAAGAAATAAAGCTTAATCTTAAGCTCATACTATTCGGCATCTGGTCTGGGAGTAACCCACCTGTATATAAGGAAGGGGAGGGCAAAAAGTGACAACTCAGAAGTATTCATGAAAGATCAGGCAAATGATTAAAATAAATTATTATAATGTTCACTGAATTTTAAGATGGCAGAACCATAAATGAAAAGATATGCTGAAAACCTTAATATTTAAAATGGATCAGGGATCCAGGGATAAAAGACACTTGCATTCTAAATGTGTTTTGTGGAAAGGTGACCTAGGAGGTGATCCAGGTTGTGCCTTCTTCTGTGGTCATTAATAAGTGGAGAAATTCTTCTAAACCCCTTAATTCTTTTTTTTTTTTTTTTTAGAGACAGAGTCTCACTTAGTTGCCCTTGGTAGAGTGTTGTGGCATCACAGCTCACAGCAACCTCCAGCTCTTGGGCTTAAGTGATTCTCTTGCCTTAGCCTCCCAAGTAGCTGGGACTACAGGCACCCATCACAATACCTGACTTTTTTTTTTGTTGTCGTTGCAGTTTGGCCAGGGCTGGGTTTGAACCTACCACCCTCGGTATATAGGGCCGGCATCCTACCACCGAGCCACAGGCGCTGCCCACCCCTCAATTCTTTAGGTTAATTTTCCTTTAGCTCCCCGGTACCATTACTACTACCAATAACGATAACTGCCATTTGTTCATCGCTTACTTTGTTGAGTGATTCACACCCATAACCTCTGATCCAAAGTCTGTCTGCAGGTTAGCTATTAGTGCACCCATTTTACAGATGAGGCAGTAAGGCCCAGAAATAGTAAGTGACTTTTCCACGGGATAAATCAAAGTTAAACCCAGGTTCAAAAGAAGATAATCCCCAGAGTATTTCTTCACTGTGCCTCCCCATTCCTTTGTCCAGAAACTGGTACTGAACTTTCATTCTCGACTCAGCCAAGGCTCAGCCGCTCATGTCCACATTCACAGCCTCTGCAGCTCAGCCTGTCTACCCAGGCTCCTGTTTTCTCCTTCACCCATTATCTCAACTTTTTCCTTTTCCTTTCTTTCTTTTTTTTTTTAACCGAATTTATAATCATGTCTCCTCAGATACTTTTTATTCTTTTTTTTTTTTTTTTGTAGAGACAGAGTCTCACTGTATTGCCCTTGGTAGAGTGCTGTGGCGTCACAGCTCACAGCAACATCCAACTCCTGGACTTAATCAATTCTCTTGCCTCAGCCTCCTGAGTAGCTGAGACTACAGGCGCCCGCCACAGCACCTGGCTATTTTTTGGTTGCAGTTTGGCCAGGGCCAGGTCTGAACCTACCACCCTCGGTATGTGGGGCCAGCGCCCTACTCACTGAGCCACACACAGGCACTGCCTGATACTATTTATTCTTATAACCTTAAGTGGCTATCATTCAGAAAGTTCCATTTACCTACTTTTTATCAAGTATAGTACTCAGCACGTGCACGAATCTCCTTTTCTGGAATGTGCTTTGCCCTGTGTCTTCCTATCAAAACCTTCTCTATCCTCTGAGGTTGTGTGTCAGGTGCACGGCAAACGTGAATGAATTAGCATTATTGATATTATTACTATCACTATTTTCATCCTCAGGTATCAAGAAATGCTTGTGCGCCTAACACATCTATGCTCTCTGACATATTAGAGATGCAATTATCCACAGGCCACAGCGTGGGCTTCCAGGAGCCACGGCAAGGCTGGGAAGGGCACAGGGCTGTGTGGAAGGAGAGGTGACAACACACAATACGGTGGGCAGGGACGACAGAGGGTGCAGCGGAAGGTGACCTCCATTTTAGTGCCACCACCAAAGGCCTTCCCGAGTAGGGAGTGAGCAAAGCAAAACACTGTCACATTCACATGGCCACCAACCCTCATTGGCTGGGACTGAGGGGTTTTTTGAGACGTGGAACTTTCAGAGCTGAAACTGGGACACTCCTAGGCCAACCTGGATGGTTGGTCACCTTCCTGCTTGTGCAAAGACTTGAGATAACCAGAGCCTGACAAAATATTTTGAAATAAATGAATGCTGCATCTATACACGAACAGAATAATCCTCTACCACAGAGAAGCGTCTTCCAAATATTTGCAAACCAAACAGGACCTGAGCATCCACTGTGCACCTGGCAGGGTTCTTGTCCCCTTTGAACGTTTATGTTGGGGGTTGTGTCCCTGGCAAGATCTAAACAATGAAGGTGCCTGGAGCTGTCACCAGAGGTGGGCAAGGCAGCTCTGGGAAATCTCTGCCTTCCTCTCTCCCTCCCTCCCAAGCCGTGAGCTTCATTACAATATGTCTGACAACATTTCTCCTCGTATTAGTGTATTACACAATCCTTAATTGCATAATTCAACATTTTCAAGGGTATTTGGAGGAAATTTGGACGGTTCATTGACTGGTATTTGAAGGAAGCTGAGAATTAAATTAAAAAACATGAGGGAAAATTAGTAGTAAAAGAGACTGATTGAAGGGCTGACGTGGGCAGACTCTGAGCTCCTGCCCCCACCCACCCACCCCGCCACCCCCCATTTCCAGGGTTCTATTTCTCCAGCCTACCAACATGCAATCTCTAGTCGCCAGCCTGGACCTGGGGACAGGCAGGACCGCAGGCCACTCCGAGAAGCCTCCTGTCACTCTTTCCTCCCGACACTCTCCTCCTCTGCTGTTCTGTTGTCTTATTTGGGGGTTTCTGACTTGCATGTTTTCGCTTGCTCTGTCAAATGCACAGGCTCCCTGATTGCAATCATGCTGATTGGGGGGCGTGGCCCTGGGGTTGGGAGGCCTCCACTGCCCCTGCTGCTGTGCAGGGTGGTGGTGGCAGGGAGGCTGGCTTCTGGCTCTCTGCCCTGCCAACTTCCCTCCCCCACGATGAGCTTCCTTAAGCTGCCTCCTACCCACCGTGCAGGGTTGGCATGGGAGATACTTGGGAACAGGTTCCTCCTCTTGGCTCAGGTGCTAGGATCATGCTCTGCAGCCTGGGACAGCAGCCAGAAGAGGCTGGTATGGAAACAGTAGCTGGGCAGGGTGCTGGGGGAAGGGGGGCTCCAGGACCCAGGGCAGGGGTGGGGGTATGTTGGGGGAAGACAGTCATTCAAGTACAAAAGTGCTGTTCCAGCAGAGGGATTGGCCTCCCCCAGGCCCAGCCAAGGCCCCAGGTTAGAGTCAACTTCACACTTACCCCCAGTCTACCGTGCACATTAACAGAATGTTCTGCACCAAAGGCTCCCAGGGATACACTTGACCTCCCTGGTGGGATAGGGGGAGTAAGAGACATGTCAATTTATTAAAAGGGTACTAAGAAAAAAATTGAAAACTGATTGCAGGAAATCTTTGTTGTCTTCCAACTCTGGCAAACTTGAAAAATTTGGCTGAACTTAAAACTGAAGCCGTTGGGATGAAAGGAAAATTGACTTTGGTGAAAGTGAATGAATGAGCCTTGACCAAAAGCTCAGAATGAAACATTCTGCGTCTTCCCTGCCACTGAGCTTTTCAGGTGTGGTCGCCAAAGCACAGCCAGAGAGGAGAAGGCATTCTAGGGTCCTTTCCTGTCCTGGGATTTAGGGTTCATTGCTGAGAAGGACCCAGACACTGAATTTTACAGATCTCTCACCTCTAAGAACGACACCGTCACGGTTTTGCCGACAGCCAGTTGGGGTTCAGCCTCAAGGCTGAGATAGAGGGTGTCTTTGATGATGCTACGTCTCTGCCCCTATCCTAGCTGCAGCTTTTCTGCTGATTCCACCTTGCTTTCCTGTTGGTCGTGTTTACCTGAGAAAGGGCCTAGCCCCAGAGAGCGCTCAGCATTGCGGCTGCAGACAAAGCAGAGCAGCAAGCTCGCCAGGACTGCACAGTGAAGGCCAAGGGCACAGGGTACTGGGGCCTGGGCTATAGACACATCTCATCCCTCCTCTGCCCCCCAAAGAGTCCACAGGAAGCTTGGGAGCTGTGTGCTCAGTGAGGGAAGACCAGCAAGCCCTCTTTGCCATGGGAGTCATTCTGACCCGGCATCTTCATCAGCTTATTTGGGAGCATTTAGCTTGTTCCAGTTCAATAATGCGTTCAATAAAACTGTTAGTGCCTGACATGAATCCCCATTTGGCGTGTGGCTGCTGGGCAGGCTGGCCAGGCCAGCACCTCCACCCCTCCGCCTGGTGATGTTGACATGGTTAGCATGGATGATACGAATAAACAGCAACTGAGGGACGGGCACAGCGGGGCTATGGGAGGGCTGACCGGACAGCGCAGCCACCCCCATGTCCCAAGCTGGCACACGCATCTCAGCCTCCTCCTCCTGATCGTGGATAGGGTGCTGTTGCCACTACGTTGCCCCCCAGCACAGGGTCAATAGCTCAGAGATTGGGCTTTGCCTTGTCACGAGGCTGTTGAGATTCGGTTAGAGAAAGTTGGCTGTGTGTGATGCCCTGGTCAGGGGCAGGTGCCTACGGAACGGGACCTCTGTCTCCCACTTGCCTTTCTCTGTTCATGCCGTAGATTGCTACTTCCAAGAGGCCCTTTCTGAGAGTCGTGTGGCGCATGATGAGCATGTGGTGTGTGTTACAGCATGAAAAAGTGTGTGCGGGAGAGGCTGCTTCGCCCAGGGCTTGGGGTAGTTGGCGCTGTATTCAGACAGACCTAAGCTCAAACTCTGGCTCCACCCCACCCTGGTAACATGGCTTCAGACACCACTCAGCTCCAGCGTCGCCATTCTGTAAAATAGAGCTAGGCATGCTTTCCACCTTCTAGAGCGGCTAGAAGGTTGATATACAACCTGCTTGGCATGTAGCTAACATTTATAGAAAGCTTTTTATTGAAATAATATTAAATGTTTTGTATTGTTACATTATTGATCCCATTTTTTATTTTTTATTATGATGATTGTTAAGTTTTTTCCTGAGTCCTGCAGATGGCTCTGACCTCTACCCAGACCCAAGACCTTTTCTTCCAAAAAAAAATAAAAAATCTCCACAGCAAGCTACTGCCCATTACATCTGCTCTTTCCCTGTAGTTTTGTCTCATTAAAAATGCTAATTTGCCCAGCCTGCCTGCCCATCTTGGCATTTGCATATACATAAGCAGCTCATTCCTATTCCGGGATGGTGGCCTCTGGGCTGATCCAGGGTCTGAAAGGAGCTCTGTTGGAAAGGGCTGGGGAAAGCCAGGCCCAGAGCTGCCAGGAGGGGGTGACCACTTGCTGGGCTCCTCATCTGATCGCCTTTATTCTCGCTTGCCCTCCTCTGGAGGCACCTGCCAGTGAGCAGGAGGGTGCCAGCTCATGCCTCAGACTTCTGCCTGGCGTTGTCTGGCCCATGTGGGTTGCAGGCAGGAGATGTGACCTGTGCACTCTGCAGTGGCAGGAGGCTGGTACTGGCACCGCCTTCTGGGAAGCAGCATCACTTGGCCCAGGGGCCTCCGGGACATTCTATTCCAGCATTGGAGGCACAGTCTGGAGTCCAGGCAAGCTCAACAATAAAGTGCAATGATTAGCACAGCTTACAGAGCACTGGGGGCATTATGACCCCTAAGCAGGCATCAAGGCATGGTGATAGAAAAATGTCAGGGGCATGGATCAGATGGTGCCACATGTTCTTTTTGGAGTAAGTAATGTGGTGGACAAAGAGAACTTTTTTTTTTAAGTAAAGACGCTCTTATAATTGTATCCCGCCCCCAAGAGGTGTACCATACACCCTACCATTGTGCCCATTAAGTGGGAGCCCCCCATCCTCCTCTCTCCTCCCCTCTCCTGGCTCCCTCATTCCCCCAGCCCCCACCTTGAATTGATTTGAGTTTTTCTCTTATGTGGGTGTGTATTAGATCATCTACTGGCTTCATATTAGGACTGAGTAGATTGGATTCTTGCTTCTCTATTCTTGTGACACTTTACTAAGAAGCATGTGTCCCAGCTTCATCCAGGTTAATACAAAAGATGTAAAATCTTCATCTTTTTTAGTGGCTGAGTAGTATTCCATGGTATACACATATCACAGCTTGTTAATCCATTCCTGGTTTGGGGGGCATTTAGGTTGTTTCCACATTTTGGTGATTATAAATTGAGCTGCGATAAACAGTCTAGTGCAAGTGTCCTTAGGATAAAATGATTTTTTTTTCTTCTGGATAGATGCCTAGTAAGGGGATTGTGGGATTAAATAGGTCTAATTTGAGTTCTTTAAGGATTCGCCACAATTCCTTCCAAAAAGGTTGTATTAGTTTGCAGTCCCGTCAACAGTGTAAAAGTTCTCCCTTCTCTCCAAATCCATGCCAGCATCTGCAGCTTTGAGACTTTGTGATATGAGCTAATCTCACTGGGGTTAGGTGACATCTCAGGGTGGTTTTGATTTGCATTTCTCAGGGACAATGAGTATTTAAAGAAAACATTCTTGATATGTAGAGATGTGGGTTCAAATATGATCTTGGCACTTGGGTCACCTAGGTCCTCATCTACTGAGAGCCCCGGTTTCCTGATCTACTCTGCAGAGCTGAGGCAGGGAGAATGCCTGCCCACTGCTGGCCTCCCCATGGCCCCAGGATGGCCCCCGTCCTCTCCTCCCCAGCCTGGACCACTTCAGCCTCCCACACCTCAACTCACACTTGAGCTTTGCCTCCCTCCTATCCATTTGCCACACAGCACCAAATATTGTGTAAAAATATTGTGTAAAAAACCATTCCCCGATTTAAACTCTAAACTGGCTTCTTTGGGGGAAAAAATATTCAAATGCCCTTTACTTCTCCGTGGCAACCTCCAGTGTCGTGTCACTCACCAGGCCCTGCCTCACAACCCACCCACCACACAGGCCTTCTCTGTGCATTAATATGTGGAGTCTCTGCTGCGGCAGAGAGAGCCGTCTGCGCTCCCACTCCAGCCTAGGACCCTCCACCTGCACTGACACGCTCGGCAGGGGCTGTGCTTCTGATGTGCTCCTCCACGCCAGTCCTTTCCACGTGTCCACTACTTTGCTTATCTCTTATTCTTGGGTATGAATCATTTGCACTCTGTGAGAAGCTGCATCGCCACCAATGACCCCCAGGGAGATGTGTGTTCTGGCGCACGCTATAGCCCGAGGGCTGTGTGTCACTGGGAATGTCCCATGGAGATACACTGGAAATCCTGCAGGGGCTCCCTGGGACACCATCTTCCCTGAAGGGTGCCACTGGGTTTCAGGTGCCCCAGAGTTAGGCCTAGAATCCTTTTATATTCCCAGCACGGCATTAATGGCTGTGGGTTCCTAATTCCACAATCCCCACAGCAGCTGGGCTCCCTCGTTCTTGCAGCAGAGAACAGACAGGGGAGAAGCCCTCACCAGCCGCGAAGCACAGACACTCACGCCGAGGGCGGCTCCACCTCTTCTCATCCTCTCTATGCCCAGCTTGTACATTTTACTACAAGAGATTAGAACTTTTGCCCCAGAATCATAGATCTAAAATTTAGTTATTCATGAGTATTTATTGAATAAAATGTCCTCTCCGAAGCCCTGATCCATGTACTTTATTGTATTTACTGATCACCTCCTTTGAGCCTCACTACAGCCCCCCTAAGTAACTGTTCTTACCCTTATGTAACAGGTCAGGTGACTGGGGCACAGGAAGGTGAAGCTGTTTGCCTAAGACCCTGAAGTGGTGAGCTGTGGGGCTCGAGGTCAGGCCCTGGCACCTGACATGCCGGCCTGCCTGGCTTTACAACCCTGGTCCAATTGGAGGGTGGGCAAAAATTGCCAGGTGGACTTGACCTTCTGGGGAGGGTAACAGATGGTGAGTGAGTAAATAGAGATGAGAGATGAGCTCTTTTTTTTCAGGGAGAAATGAATGTTTTGAGGAATATAAAGCAGGGAGGACAAGCAGGTGGCTTGGGTGGGGGAAGGTGGGGACCACTGGTAGAGCAGTCGGAATCCAAGGAGGGAACTCAGGCTGTGTAAATAGCTGGGGAGGGGGGAACGCTCCAGGAGCAGACGGGTGGCAGGCACCTCTGAAAACTGCTCTTGTCCTGGGATAAGGGGGTGAGGAAGGATAGGGAGGAGGAAGACAGGGCTCTATCCTGAGCCTTGTGGGATGGTGCTATGATCTCATTTATGTGTTCCAAAGATCACACTGGCTGCTTCTCACACAGTGAAATCAAGGGCACCAATGACCAGGCCTTTGCCAGTTCAGGCAGAAGATAATGGTAACAGTGGCTGTTGCATGGTAGCAAGGCACAGGAGGTACAACAGGGCTGTGGAGACCTGGTGGCGAAGCCACGTGCTGCAGAGTTAGGTGTGGAGCAGGGGCAAGATGAAGCAGAGTCATACATAGTGCTGCCTGAGGCCTGGCCTGAAGTGCCCATGCCAGGGTGGCCCCACTGGTTAAAATGAAGATCAGAGGAAGAGCAGGAGTGTGTGCGTGTGCCCTGGCCTGTGCACCTGCACGTGCCAGGGCTGAGTCTGAGGTCCAGATCCAGCGTTCTGGAGTGAACATGTAATCGGGAGATACCTGTTAGACTGTCTGTGGAGAGGTTATGGAGGTGACTGGATGGTGCTAAAGTGCGGGACAGAGGGCAGCGCACAGAGGTTCCCCAGAACTGACAGAGATGGCTGCTGTGGTCTAATGGCCTGTGTCCCCTCAAACTTCATAAGCTGAAATTCTCACCACCACGCCGCCACCCCCAGCCCGTGGGATGGTATTAGAATGTAATTAGGTCACCAAGGAGAGGCCTCATGAATGGGATTGGGGCCCTTGTGAGAGAGGGCCCCCAAAGACCCTCACCCATCTACCATGTAAGGATGCAGTGAGAAGCTGCCCTCATGGGCAGCACATTGGCTGGTGCCTTGACCTTGGCCCTGGCCCATGGTGCTGTGTCACAGCAGCCCAGACAGACTGACACAGGGGAGGGGACACACCGTGGCCCTGGAGTCCTGGGAGGAAAAGAAGAGCAGAGGCAGAGGGGAGGGAGGGGACGCAGGAGCGTGGGCTGCCGCGGAGAGCCGGGAGGCAGGGGTGGCAGGAGAGTGAGCAGCGCTGCTCAGCACCGCGGCTCCAAGGCTCTGGCTGCTCCACGGCTCTGCCCCCGGCCCCGGCTGTCCGGCTTCCCGGCTCTACTCAGCTTCTCGGCGCTCATCACCTGCCCACACACTGGAGGCGTCTGTTTGTCTGGGTTCCCGTCTGTCCTCCCACCACAACACAGCACCACAGAGGCAGGGATTTTCAGGTCTGGGCACCCAGGCCCAGTGCAATTCATGGGAGGCCTTGACTTGCATCTGTTGACTGAGTGCAGGGTGGAGGATGATGAGGGCCCAGAATCGACCACTGGCTTCCGCAGGTGGAAGTCATTATGTTTGTGACAAGAGGTTTTTCCCTGGGGCTGGTAGCGATAAAAGCCTGACTGGATTCCATTCAAGGGAAAACAGGAGATGAAGCAGTGCAGGCAGAGAAAACAGACAACTTTCTCAGAGAGGTCTGATGTGCAGAGAGAAGAGGGGCTGCAGTCAAGAGAGGCCTTTGTGTGGTTGACGTTGTCTGTCTCTTTGTTTCCAGAGGAGAGACAGTAAGGATGTCTGTGTGCTGCGTGTGGGTGCTGCCAGGAGTTCTCCAACAAGTGGGGCGCCATTGATGGTGAAGCAACCCAGGGAGGAGGAAAAACGCCCTATCAGGAGACAGATGTGGGGTCCTGTGCGCAGGGAAGGGGCTGCGCAGGTGCACTCAGCGGAACTAGGAAGGGAGGTTAGAATAGGGCACAGGGAGGGTCTGTTTGGAGAGGAGAGAGGGGAGGCTTGCAGTTTCCTTCTGATCGTTTCCATCTCCTCAGTGATGTAGGAAGTGAGGTCTTTACCGCCCCCCCACCTCCCGCCCAAGAGAAGTGAAGAGGTAGATAGCAGGGGTAGCGGGTTATCACTTCTGGAGGAAAGGAAAAAACGTCTGCTAGGGACATGTACTGGAATCTTTGGACAATCCCAGGCCCCCTTCTGCATTTCAACTTAGGCTAGGTGGCAAGGTTGTGCATTTTTCTCTAATTCATTTAGCTGGTGTCTTTGAGGTGAGGTTAACTGGGATAGGGATTGACTCAGATGCCATTAACAACCCCTGTACTGACCGCAAAAGGGCTGTTAGTGCTGCAGGGCCAGGCAGGTCTGCGCAGGAAGGCCAGAGCCACTGCCTTTAAAGGGAATTGGATTCCAACCGGGAGGGCTAGCCTGGCTCCCTCTGGGCCATGCTCCTGAAAACTGCTCAAACCAGGACCCCTGCCCCCACCAGCCCCCTGCTGTGTGTCCATCCACACCCCTGCAGACCCCAAGCCAGCCCCACCTTCCTTCACCTTTGCTCTCTCTGCCCTCCACGTGACAACCATACCTGGCATGGGCCTGCTTGGGCCACCTGTTCCTACTCCGTTTTAGGAATGCAGACTCACAGGGCTTAAGCTCCCAAGGGCAAGTACACGTGGACGCCCCTGTCTCCCTGCCTCACATTTGGCAGCTCTCGGCTGCCCCCACCTGCCATGAACCAGATGGAACTGCAGCCACCTGGCTGAGCCCTGGTAAGCCCCTTGGGGCTTGGCAGCAATGGCTTTCCCAGATCGAGTTTCTTGGCAGAGAATTGGAAGGGATTTAAAATAACTGAGCACCACCGTCCCACCCTTTCCAGCTCCAAATAGAATGTGGAGTCCGTTCACACGGCACTGGGGTTCTCTCACTCACAGATGGTGTTACCAAAATCATGTGTGCCGCTGCTCCGTTTGTCTCTGGGCTGGTCTGCTGTGACCTGGATCAATCGCTTCTCCAAACCCGCCCAGGTCTGCATGCTCCTTGACCATCTGGGTGTCTGTGCACCCCCACACGTCTGTCAGCTGTCAAACTCCCTGCATCTCGTCTATTTATTGATCTGTAAATTTCCTGCCATCATGCATCCATCAGCCATCCACCCCTTCCGCTTCGGCACACACACGTCCCGCCTGCGCCCACTCCAGCCTGCCACAGCCTTCTCTTTTCTCTCGGCAACTGGCGCACTTGTCTTAGAAGCCACATTCTGCTGATTCTTGTGGGAATCAACCCTCCCTCTCCGCAGCAGCAGCCTGCTGGCTGGACAACAGGCTGCTATACCTGGCAGAGGGTGGAAGGAGGTGCAACCTTGGAGTCACCAACCCACCTCCTGCCTGAACATCAGAAAGGCACTGAGCTCTCTTAGTGTTCACAAGGCATAACAACCTCAGGGGGTCAGAGCATGGGCCCCCAAACAGCAGCATCAGTATTATCTGGGGATTGTTAAAAATGCCAAATCTCTGTCTCCACCCCCAAACCCTTTGAATCAGAATTGGCATTTTATCACGTTGTCAAGATGTTGAAGTGGCACGGTGACCTTATTTGTCCCCCTTTTACAAATGAAGAAACTGAAATCTAAACTAGATGCATAAGTTGTCATCACACAGCTATAAGCTGGCAATTCAGTGTTCTCAGACTGGCTGCCCTGGCTTCACCAGTGTGGCAGAGATGGGCACACGCAGTCACACTCAGGGAAGGGAGCCTGCTCGGTGGAGTCAGGACTCGGGACCTGAACTGCCCAGAGTTGGGAGGACCAGAGCTCACCTTCCCTTTACCACGTGACCAGAAGGAAGTACAGTAACGGGAACAGCAGCCTGGGAACCAGGAGACTTCCACTTCACGAGCTGTGTGATTTTATGCAAGTTACTTCACCTCTCTGAGCTTCTGTCTCTTCATTTATAAACTGAGATAATTTGGACAGATATTGTGACAGTCCAGCTCTGCTGTCCTGTGGTATGGCAGGTGATTCTGATCATACCCGTGAGAAGTCTGTCTGTGTTCTGTCTCATGTCCATTACCTCTCAGGCAGTGGGGCTAGATAGGGAAGGTGGGGAAGGAAAGCTATAGGAGATTGTACGAGAATCGTTGATTCAAACCTGGCTTCCCCTAAAATGACTCATTTTCAAGCATAGACAAATCAGGGAGGCCCGTGTCAATTACTCCTTGTGATGATACTGCGCCTGTTTGTGGAACTTGAGGCCCTTTCATACATCATTCCTAGGGCTTTTCTCAAGGGGTTTATGGACCAAGGACATCTGGAGCCTGAGGCTTTATATCTGCTGGTGTGATCATCCAAACTGGGGAAGGGCCTATAACACTCCAAATGCTGGGGCCTGAATATCTTTAATTCCTTCTGAAGGGTCGGGGTTATTTCTCCATCGGGAGCACTAATGGGATTCTAATACCCTGGCAAATGGGATTTTTTACAACTGCCATTCTGCAGTTACTGAGATGGCGTGTCGCTGGGACAGCCCTATAAATCCTGCCAGCTCACTCAGAGGAGGAGGAGGAGGGGGTGGCCACAGGGGGAGGTGGCTCTCTCCAGTGCTCCTAGCCCTGTGGGGGGCGTGGTAGGGGGGCTGCTCTGGGTCTAGTTCTCAGGATGAGTTACTGACTCTGCCAGGGAGTGGAACTGAACCACAGCCCCGGGGACCACACTGGATGGAAATGCCGCAATGGGCCTGTAGGAGACGCTTTGCTATCTGCCTCGTCCCTTTGTAGTTCAGTTTCCTAAGGCCTCTATTTCTGAGGACTTGTGGGCAGCAGACCTAAGACTATTTGCCAAAAGTAGGTACCTCTGTCCTATTAAACCCAGAGGAATAAGATGCAGAGAAAAGCTGATGGTACTTTAATAAAAAAGGACAGAGTAATGAGGCCCATCTTGATGTTGGGGTTAAAATGTTTGCCCCAGAGTAAAATAACTATTCAGAAAGGTGGATATTTACATGGCTATTTGATGTTCAGATTAGTCCTGCTCTAAGCCTGAGTTCTTTGTGAGGCCAGGTCCCTTCCATCCGTGCACTGTTTGCAGACAACTTTTCCTTTGATCATTTGGTCACTAGAATGAACCACAGATCAGATTATCTTCTTCCCATTTCAGGAATGAACAAAATAACACCAGGAGCTCTAAATAACTTGTCCCACTACATAGCAGTTTTAGGCTGTTAAGACTCAAACCCAAGATTTTGTGATTTTTAAGCCCCATCTGCCTGTCCCCAACCATACCTTGTAGGATCTTCTCGGAGGCTGCCTGACTGACATCTCCTTTCCTCCTCAATGTCCCGCTGGCTCAGAAGGAGAGTTTCCCTGAGGCGTGATCATCAGTTGGAGCTTTGAGGTTGCTTATGAGTGGGAGGTCTGCCCAGGGACCCCCGTTCTAGTGCCATGGCGCAGGACTCACCCTGAGAACTGTCTTTGGGTCCCACCCTGACACTGATGCTGTAGTGACATGTGAACTCCCTCTGGTTTCCCTCTTTCTTCACTCTGGTTGCCTGTTTCGATGACTTCTCATACACACAGGCCAAGTCTTCTGTGGCCTGACATTGTCCAGTGAAAATCACGCTCTTATCTTTGACAGAACATGAACTTCTTGGGGGGACAAATCTTCAACAAGCACTGCCTGAGTAAGTAACATTTGCATAGCCAGAACCTGCAGAAGAGGGGAAGGATATAAAAGACCTAGTTCTAGTTTTTTCAAGGATCAGGCAAATGCCATAAGTTAAAATCTAAGTGTTAACTGTTTTCCAGTTCTTTGCCGAGTGCCGTGTGCGACAGCTTCACACAGCATCCTATTCCACACTCCCTTTCATTAGATAGGAAGGTGGGATTCTAACTTTTTAGAGACAAAGAAATACAGGCCCAAAGAGAGAAAGGAGATTTACTTAAATTTGTGTAGCTAAAAAGTAGTTTAAGTATAAGGTGACCAGATGTCCTGCTTTTGGGGAGACAGTCTCAATTTTTAACAATTTGTCCCACAGCGTTTTAAGAAAGTCCTAATTTTTGGAAAGAATGCACGACAAGCTAGGGAACGGCAGGAGAACAGGAAGGGAATATATGGTTTTCGGCTGCCATGTGGCTGTTTTGCCAGGATATGAGTTTTATATTATTTCTGTTAGTTTTATAATGTTAAGCTTTAATAATAACAAATAATTGTTGAGAACTGATTATTGAGAACTGCTTATCAAAGTTCACATTGTTGATCAGTTGTTAGAATTCAACGAGAAATATGCCAAAGAATAAAATAATACTATACATAATTTTTTAATGTATTATATTTGTAAATTATACTTACGTTGAAATTAAAAATATATTACAG
>CAUYTI010146651.1:0-28703 GCA_963575145.1 Galago senegalensis | reverse complement strand
TACTGGAGTTAGATGATATCTCAAAGTAGTTTTGATTTGCCTTTCTCTGATGATTAAGGATGGTGAGCATTTTTTCATATATCTGTAGGCCATGCACCTGTCTTCTTCAGAGAAGTTTCTCTTTAAGTTTCTTGCCCACCCGGAGGTGGGATCACTTGTTCTCTTCTTGCTACTACGTCTGGTTATTAAACCTTTGTTGGAAACATAACCAGCAAATATCTTTTCCCATTCTGAGGGCTATCTGCTTGCTTTTCTGAAGGTTTGTTTTTATATTTAAAGCTTTAACCTGGCTGGAATTGGTTTCTATGAGTAATATGACATGTAGAAGTTTATCCTTAATTTTTTTTTAAATGACTAGGCAGTTATACAAGAACTATTATTTCTAGAATTTAAAAATCATACTTTTCATATTCTTGCTTAAATAGGAATTTTTATACACTTATATCCCAAATTCCATTATCTATATCTGGACTCATTATTTTTTCCATTGGTGTAGCTTTTAATTCCTATATTAGATTATAGCGTTTTAATTATTATAGTGTTAGAGTATATGTATTTGGGTATTTAATAGGGTAAGTATTCTTTTTTTCAAAAAATACCCTACTGTACTTATCTTTTCAAATAAACTAAAATCTATTTGTTATGTTCCCCCAAAGTCCCAGTAAGATTCTTATCACCAATATTGATTACATGCCAATTTGGCTTTTACTTGTATCTTCACACATACTGTCATGTGAGGGTTTTATGCCTCTCCATTTATTCAGGTCTCCTCTTACATCTTTCCATAATGTGTTATATTCTTCTGTACATCGTTCTTTCATTTTTGATCAGATTAATTCCTAAGAAGTTTTGTCATTTAAGTTGTAGTTTACTTATGAAAAGACTTTTTTAATTGAGTATTTCTGCTGGATATCGTCAATATTAAGGACAACTTTACATACTAGTAACAATAGTTTTTTCCTGGTTCACAGTCACATCTACAAATAATGATAATTTTAACTATTTGTTTCTGGTATTTTTAGTTTATTTCCTTTATTACTTTGGCTAGATTATACAACAGAATTTTGAATAAAATTTGGGAGAGAAGGCAGCCTTTTCTTGTTTTCCAGCATTAGTGGATATGCTTCTAATGTTTCTCTTGAGAGAGTATATATGCAAGTGGGCAGGGGCAGGTCATGTATGAACAAAACTCAGATTCACAGCCTCTGCACAGCCAGTCCGGGAAGCCAAGCCGCGACCTCGGGTCAGGACTTGGGCGGTGACTGCCAGCATCTCACATTTTTGTCCGTGTTTGCAACTCAGGATCAACCACAGAAAGCTGAATATGCTCTCCTAACCAGTATTATAAGATATTCTACTTCTAGTTAGTCCACTCACCTCCAACTTCCCTGGGCCCGCAACCTCCATTCAGTGCCTACCTGACACTTCACTGTCTATTCACTGTAAAGCTCCCCAACTCCTCCCTTGCTCACCTATGAGTCTCATCAAACCAAGTGATGTCTGACTCTATTGCAGTAGCAAATTCTCAAGCCTTTCTTTGGTCATGTTATAATAACAGTTGTTTAGCACTAATTTTTTTTTTTTTTTTGAGATAGAGTCTCAAGCTTTTTTACCCTGGGTATAGTGCTGTGGCATTATAGCTCACAGCAACCTCCAACTTTTGGGCTCCAGTGATCCTTTTGACTTAGTTTTCTATTTTTAGTAGAGACAGGATCTTGCTTTTGCTCAGGCTGGTCTTGAGCTCATGAGCTCAAGCAATCCACCTGCCTCTGCCTCTTAGAATGCTAGGATTATAAGTGTAAACCTCTGTGCCCAGCCTATTTAGCACAAATTTCTCGAATATCTGCTACATACTGTGAGCCAGGGACTGTGCGAGGCTTAGATAATAGAGTAATAACCCAAACAGATAGAATTTGTGGTCAATAGGAGCATGGACACTCATCAGATAAGTGCGCATACTTGACTGTGGGATAAAGGGGAAGAGCTCCAGAAAGCTGAAAAGGAATGGCTGGGGAATCCCAGAAGATGGGTGTCCTGCAGGCCAAGGAAAAGCAGTTTTCAAAAGGTCAAGTTTGTCAAGAGCCATCCTGAGGTCAAGGGCAAGGAGGTAACAGTGAGTGCCATGCTCTTTGGCATTTAAGCACATTTATTTATGCCTTATTATTTATTTATTTCTTATTTATTTTTCTTTATGGTTATTTCTGCCAACTTCATCTTTTATATTCACATTTAAGTAAGCTTTTAGAAGTCCTCTTAGAACTTGAATTGATTTCTAATGTGACTTCAAATTTTTCAGAAATTCTGCATGTAAAAGTTGCCTATTAAATTCTACCTAATGTTTATATTCTCCATCAGAAAACTGAAAATGAGATGGGCTCCCTGCTGATTATTGTCATTTACTTGACTGCACTGGTATTGAATATCTAACGTTGTAGCAGCTGTGGTGAGGATGGGCTCACTCCGTGAGTGGCACCTGTTAATTACCTATTGCAGAGAGATGTCACTGAAGTTGAAGACTGTCACACGATAATAGACCTGCTGTGTACAAGTGCTAAAATAACTTTTGCAAAATCAGATATTAATGAAGCAGATTTATTTTCAAGGTGGAAAGCCTTGGTGCCATAGCAATTTTCTATCCTGTTTATTTACTTATTTTTTAGCCTTTTACATTTCTCTAGTGGTGGAGGGATTCAACTTTCCATGTAAAGTCCTCCCCCTTATCTATTTTATCCTTTTCTGTTCCCAGTTGCATCTTTTAAAACACATGTGGAGTCCCCCCCCCCATTCATAGTTTGGATTTACTAAGTAGTCTTATTTTCCTTCTTTTCTGTTTTTAGTAATTTTAGTTTCAGAACAGCAGTAAACGTACCTTGAAGCCACATGGCCTTGGTAATCTACCCTATGTTTTAGATATGTTAAAGCATTTAGGATAGTACCTGGCACATGGTAAGAACCGTATACATATTTGCTATTACTACGGTTTGTGTACACTAGCTTATTACAATGACAAATTTGTAGCTTTAGAATATTGATTTATAACAGATAGTCACAGTTTGTCATCATACCTCTTTATTGAAAATTATGGAAATTACTTTTTATGTAGAATTTTAACAAGTGTAGAGATAAATAATATGATTTGTTTGCCACATTCTGAACTATAAAATCAGAGCTGAAGGAAACCTCAGACATCACATGAGGCTCCTTCTCCATTGACATGGAGGAAATTAAGGCTTAGTGAAATGGTCAGATTGTGGCAGAGCTGAGATCAGAATGCACATCTTCAGGTTTCCAGTCCAGTGTGCTTTCTCTGCTATAATTTAGATGATATGGTTTTCCTCCCATTTTGGCAAACCAAAAATGAATCAATTCATAAACTTTTCCTACAAAACAATGTATTAAATATAGCATGCCTCTAATATTATCAGACTGGGTTCTTCACAGTTCTTGATGACAACTCAGAAGTTCATCTCCTTCCTTGGTACAGTGGTTGAGAACTTCTTGGTAATGACAACAGACTAAGCCAAGGCATCTGCTTTTACCCACATCTTATATTAGCTGCAAACCTAATGGCTTGCAATAATACAATAATTTGTTCTCTTATAATCCTGGAGACTTCAGAATTCTTTTAGAATTCTGATCAGAAGTCTAAAGTCAAGGTGCTGGCAGGGCTTCCATCCTTCTGGAGGCTTCTGTTTCCTTTCCTTGAAAAACCATATTGAAAGGTTACTAGTGGCCACTCACATTCCTTGGCTTGTGGTCCCTTCTCTGCATCACTTCTTGCTTCTGTCATATGTCTCCTGCTCTTCAGTCTGACCTCCTGCATCCCTCTGGAAGGAGTCCTTGACACAATGTACAAGGAGTACATTGGACGCAATTGGATAATCCATGACAATCTCCCCATCTCAACATTCTTAATCACATTTGTCAAGTCCTTTTTGCCATTTAAGGTCATATTCACAGGGCTCAGGGATTAAGATGTGGATTATCTGTGTGTGGATGGGGAGGGTATTATTCAGTTTACTGCGCTCTCAAAGTACCATTTAAATTTAAGCAAGAGTTGAATTTTCTAAATTATTAGCTCTGAGTGAAACAAGATTGTTGCCCAACAAAAGGAAACTAATCACAATTTTCTCCAAAATTTAATTGAGAATAGTGTTTATATACAGTCATAGCTATGTCATCACTAGATATCAATTGGGTTGGAAGTAAAGTTGAACCATAGAGGACCACAGGGTGGGAACTATGTGCATGTGTGGTGAGGAGTGGGAGTCGGGAGAATAGACCTGCGTCTTCACATTCTGCCCGAGGAAGTCAGCAGATAATGCCAGAAACTGAAACAAAAATATCTTGAAGTAGCTAGGTAAATGTATTATTTAGAAAGGTGGAGATTAATAAAATAAGTAAAGAAAGTGAAAGTAATTGCTTCTAAGGAGAGGAAAGTGAGCTGAGACTGCTGTAAAACTCCTGGACTCTGATAAAAATAAACAACATTAATACAGATTGAGAACAAGGGAAGGAGGGAGAAATAATGTACAGAATCAAAGTAGCTTGATCGGGAGCACACCTGTGGTATTAACAGGTATTAACATTGTAATATGGTGCATATTGCAAGGGTACAAGTCAAATCTGTCAAGTGTAGAACATAAATGTCTTAACACAATAATCATGTAAATGAGGTGAAAGCTATGTTGATTGGTTTGATGTTAGCACATCAGATGGTATAAAAAAAATCAAAATCAACACATTGTACCCCACATACGCATAAGATTCATGATCTATGTGTATATGACTTAATTTAAAAAAAAGTACCTCAAAACTTGACAACTAGAGACTGCTAATGTAGTCCACTAAAAGAAGATTAGAAAAAAAAATAATTCCCAGTCTATTGTGTTGGTTGGGTCCCTCATCTGCATGCATTGGAAACTTACACTAGCTAAGTGAAAACATCTTATTGTTGGCAAGATCCATTCCAGAGTCCTGGAACAGCTGGAATAGCAGGCTCACGTGTGACGCTGGATGCCCGTCTCCCTCAGGTCCCTCCTGTGGCCATGACTTTTCATGATGTTCTCACTACAATCCAGCTCTGTGTCCTCTGTCCTTAACAGGAGACATCATCACTTCCTCTCCCAAATGTCATGGTATAACATGTTCCTCAGACAAATGGCCTCTCTCCCCTTTCCTGCCCCTTTCCTGGGATACCCAGAGAAGGAAACAGCTGGCTATGGCCAGGAAACCAGTCACCTTGTGCAGAATGGCTGCTGCACAGTAACTGGGTGATATGTGAATTTCACAGTTTTTCCTTCTGGGAATGATCAATGATATTATGCAATTTTATTTTTAAAACAGGATGTTGTGAAGTTTAAATTTAAAAAGTGTTATAATGTGTTAAAATGTCTCTGAGTTGACCCCTGAACAACATGGGGGTTAGGTTTGCCAAATCCCCCCTCCACACAATCAAAAATAAGCATATAAATTTTATTCTTCTCAAACTATAAATAGCTTGTTTTTCAGAAAGCCTTACTGATAACATAAATACTCGTTCATCCTCTTTTGTATATCATGTGTATTATATGCTGTATTCATTCTTGCAGAATAACTAGACTATATTACAATATAATAATGCTAGAGAAAAAATGTTATTTAGAAAATTATAAAGAAGAGAAAATATTTTTACTATATATTAAGGGGAAGTGCAGCATCATAAAGCTCTTTGTCTCATTGAGTAGGCTGAAGAGTAGGGTGAGGAGGTTGGTCTTGGTATCTCAGAAGTGGCAGAGAAGGAAGAATATCTGTGTATAAGGGGACCTGGGCAGTTAAAACCCATGCTGTTCAAGGGTCAGCTGTATTCATATATAGTGTTTCTCTTGAATTATATTAAGATGCTTTCACTTAGATAAATAAAGTAAGCTGTAGGATATACCCAGCAGGATATATGATACATGAGCATTTACAAATAATGCGTATACTTAGAATCTATAGCAAGCTCTTGTTCATGCTGAGTTAATGAAGAAATGGGATGTCAGCTAACTTTCTGTCATCTCTATCATAATTTTATATACAAATATGTACAGAGGGTGCCAAAAAATGTATACAGATTTTTAAAAAGGGGGAAAAACTGTATTATAATTGTAATACTCAAGTCACATTTGACTTCTGTAATTCAAGAGGAACAATATATATGTGATAAATAACAAATGTTGGTATACAAGGCGGGCATAAAGTCGGTGTGCAATTTAAATAGTTATAACAGTTAGTTATGACTATTTGGGTTTCTCCTGAATGCTTGCCCACCATCACAGAGCTAGAGGACGCGGGAGGAAGAGAGGGGCTGAGGATTTCCTGGGGTGTGGGGCACCCTACCTCAGATCCATTCCCTGGCAGAAATTGGTAAGTTTCTATACCCTTGAGTTGATAGGATTTACCTTTTAATTTAGTCATAAACAGCATTATATCTTGAATCTGAAATTAGCATCCACTTCTCACATACAAAAATTGTTCCAGCTTATTTGTTTAAATCATTCTTAATCCATATTAGCACTCTCTGTGTGATCAAAATGAGTGTACTGTTAGTGCAGAGATCCCTTAGGTGTCAGACTTCTCCTTTCAGGGATTTTATAATTGACTTCATTCTATCCAGGACTTTCACTCTATAAACTATGTAACTTGGATCTCATTTTGGTCATGGAGGTAAAATTGAGGATTTCTGCTTAAATCAGAAAATGGCATTGCAGTCCCTGAATCAGTTATATGCTTGGAATAATTCAGTGTAATATTCTGTGCTAATTATAGAAGAATCCTAATATTCTGTAGTAATTATAGGAGAATCCTATGTTGTAGGCTCAGATGGGAACTGGACATATTTGTTTTTAAGATACTCACATGTGCAAAGTTTTCTTGGAAAAGTAATTCAAAATGAATACCCTGAGTAGAGTCTCTTTAAGTTTTTAGAAGAAAATGTTTAATGAACATTAGCTTCTGGGCTGGGCGTGATGGCTTATGCCTGTAATCCTGGCATTTGGGAGGCCAAGGCAGGTAGATTGAGCTTCTGGGTTTGAGACCAGCTTGAGCCAGAGTGAGGCCCCGTCTCTAAAAAAATAGCTGGACATTATGGCAGGTGCCTGTAGTCCCAGCTACTTAGGAGGTTGAAGCAAGAGAATGGCTTGAGCCCAAGAGACTGAGGTTGCTGTGAGCTATGATGCCACGGCACTCTACCTAAGGCAGCGATTCTCAACCTGTGGGTGTGACCCCTTTGGGGGGTCTCCTGCATATCAGATATTTACATTACGATTCATAACAGTAGTAAAATTGCAGTTATGAAGTAGCAACGAAAATAATTTTATGTTTGGGGGTCCCAACATGAGGAACTATATTAAAGGGTCACAGCATTAGAAAGGTTGAAAACCACTGACCTAGGGTAACAAAGTGAGACTCTTTCTTAAAACAAAACAAACAAAAACTGCAACCAAAAAATATTAGCTTCTGTCATGGAAGTCCCAGCCTATGATCCATGAGGTTCTTTTAGATTAGGGGTTAGATGAGTTATTCTACTTCAGCAAAGCAGAGAATTGTGAATTAGCTTAGTTGTACTCATCGGGATAAACTTGTTTGATATCTCCCCTGCCTGGGGCGGAGAAAACCCCTATGATCCCTGGCCTTTAGGCAGGATAAAGGAGAGGGCTTTAGATAAGAAGCGAAATCTCCAGGCCAGAGGGATGGCAGAGTTTGGAGTATAAGCAGGTCAGGAAGATCAAAGCTGGGGAAAGGCACAGTGTAGACTCCAAGGCCTCTTCCGTAGCACCTCTGCCAACCTCAGTGAGCATGTTGGACCTGTGCTCGTAGGGTTGGAATAGAAGATGTAAATCCTACACTGGGATGGCACAGAAAATTAACCTTAGAGATGTTGGTTTTATTTTTGTCTGGGGTCATTTCAGCGTTCAAATAGCTGCTTATAAAGCTTTGGCCAGAACAAGTCTTGTACACTTGGATACCATATGGCTTAAGGGACCCTACAGTTCCCAGATGCCTCCGTTTATACCCTGTCTTGTCAGTATGGCCAAGACAAGCACTGCCACTTTTCATGCTCCAAGTTTTTCTATTTAAAAGCTTTTGTACTTAGCTGATTTGATGTGACTTGGTTTTAGTGGTTAAATGTTGATCAAATGGGGGAAGAACAAGTCCCCACATTGAATTTCACAAATACTTTGTAATGCCACTTTTCTAGATTTTCTGTTTAGGTTGATTTTAGTGAACCCTAGTGTAAAAGACTACATGTTCATATGATGTAAATAGAAAATTATCCAGAAGGAGGCCTCTGTACGGGGAAGATGTATTTAGTTTTAGAGTGTTATATTCAAATTATTAAAGACAGAAACATAAAGTACTTTCAAAGGCTTGGAAATTCAAAGTGTACTCTTGTTCTCTACTCCATCAGATTTTGAAAAGTAGTAATATAATAAGGACAGTGTGACCGGAGCTGGGAATAGCTCATGCACATTAATATTCCCAGAACATTAGACACTTGAAAATAACTTATGGAGATGACTCCTTTAGGGATTTTCTTATAATTAACACAAAATAATCCTTGGATTTTTTGATGAGTTGCTTGCAATTAATGCAAAATAATTCTTGGGTTCTTTGACTTAATGAATTTTGATTTCTTTCACAACTGTTAGGATGGAACATTAAGAAGTCATTGTGATGGCGTTTGGCCAGAGGACTAGGAAGTTCTTGAACACTATCCCAGATGCATTTGTACAGCATCTCTGAGGGAGGTGACAGGCATGGAAGTCACAGAAATGTTTTTATTATGCTGGTCTACATAGAGGTTTCTTTTTAGCCACTCTGTCTATGCCTACTGGTATGGAGGTAAAGGTGGCTGTGTCTTTTCCTTTGTATTTGCTTCAGTGCTTAAACTTCAGTCTTGGATCTTAACACTTTTGTGCAAGAAAGTTTCCCTCTTCTCTTCAAGTAGATGTATATTAGCTAGACCCAACAGAAAGAGGCAAGAGACATAAAAAGAGACTGCGTTCACTCAGCAACAGCTGAGGCAAAGCTGATCTAGGCCACAGGTGGCTACTGCACCTGAGACTGGGTCTGGACAAGAGAGGTTTAGAGCAGAGAAAACAAAGCAAAACAAAACAAGGAATGGGCCAGTCTTTCCTGAGGGTCACCTTCTAACCAGCCCATATTTTTATCAGCCTTCTTTTTATTTTTTAATTGTAAATTGGCATTATAGTTGTATGCATTTTTAGGGTACAGAGTAAGGTTGTGACTTATGAATATAATGTGGAATAATTGAATCAAACTAGTTAACATATCCACCATCTCAAATATTAATTTTTTGTTGTTGTTGCTGCTTTTGTCATTGTTGCTTTAGCTGGTCCAGGCCGGGTTCACACTCACCAGCCTCAATGTATGTGGCTGGCACCCTACCCACTGAGCTACAGGTGCTGCCATATACTAATTTTTTGTGGTGAGAATGTATGAAATTTACTCTCAGTGACTTTTAAAATGAACATAAGATATCTTTCCATTTATTTGTGTCTACTTCATTTTTTTCTTCAATGTTTTATAGTTTTCAACATATAGGTCTTTCACAATCCTTGTTAAATTACTCCTAAGTATTTTATTATATTTTGTAGCTATTGTAAATGAACTTTTTTTTAATTTCTTCTCAGAATGTTCATTATTAGTGTTTAGAAAATCTACTGATTTTTTTTTTTTTTTTTTGAGACAGAGTCTCACTTTGTTGCCTTTGCTTCAATTTTTCTGTTTTTAGTAGAGTTGGGATCTTGCTCTTGCTCAGGCTGGTCTCGAACTCCTGAGCTCAGGTAATCCACCCCTCTTGGCCTCCCAGAGTGCTAGGATTACGGGCTTGGGTCATCGCATTCAGCCGAAAATCTATTGATTTTTTTGTTGTTGTTGATTTTGTATCCTACAACTTTATGGTAGTTCTTAGTTTTTTTGTAGAATTTTTAGCGTTTTTCTCTACATAAGATCATGTCATTGGCAAACAACAATTCCATTTTCTCCTTGCCCATTTGGGTACCTTTTATTTTTTTCTCTTACCTAATTACTCTGGCAAGGACTTCCAATAATGTGTGGAATAGAAGAGGCAAGAGTGGGCCTCCTTGTCTTGTTCTGGATCTTTATAAAAGGGGTTACAGTTTTGCACTGTTGAGGGGCTTACAGGCTGTGCTGTGCACTGTTTAAACTCCTGGGTATGGCAGAGCTAGCTCTTTACATAGTAGGCTGGAAAGACTTTCCTTATCAGCAAGGATTTGATGGTATTCATCCTTTGCTCTCCTTCCTTGAAGACTGAATGGAGATCAGGGAGAACATTACTGCCCACCAGCTATTGACTCAGAGTCAAGCAGTGTGTACATGGTGCCATGTCTGTCTCCTAAAGAGACAGATCCTTCTCTGCTGCTGACTGAGCTGGCCTTCATGAGCACTCAGCCCCCACACCTTTCACCTATGTGGTGTGTCACAAAGTCATTAAGAACCCCAAAAGGAAAATATGTGTCCTGCAGCATGTATTTACTAAGTACTGTGTTTTTAACCCCTTCTACCCTATCTGCAGCTCATAGATGCCAAGTATTGCTTCATAGCATGCACATGGTCATGCACTGTAGCTCTCAGGAAAATGCCTGGTGGTGCACTACACATGCAGTAATACTACATAATTCATTCTGTGCACTGTGTGCCGTGCATATGTGCTATCGGCCCTTGTTTTTTGATAAAGAAATTTTTTGATGATAATTCATTCTGTCTCTTCCAGAGAAATTTCTGTTTGGGTTTTTGTTTGTTTGTTTGTTTGTTTTGTTTTTTTTAAAAAGCATCTTAGCAGTTGTGTCGCTTACACATTTTTTTTTTTTTTTTTGCAACAAGTATAGCTTTGAGTGATGCCTCTGTAATTTTGGCGAATCTCTTCCTGTAGTGACAAAATTAGTTACTTTTGCAGTCTAAGAATTATTTTGTAATTGGCAAAAAAACTAGATTCATTTGCTGGAAGTGCACTGTGGGGCAGAGATGTCAACCTTGAATGTCTGTGCTCGGCAGTTTCCGTCCAGTTGCTGATCTGGAGTCTAGGACAAGTGGATTGCAGGTCCAGTAAAATCCAGCTTTTAGTACATGTCTGACTTCCTTACCATGCTGTTTCCACTGTCCGCTTGTATAAAGATTCACTTTTCTTTTTTTTTTTTTTCTTTTTTTATTGTTTGGGATTCATTGAGGGTACAAAGAATTAGGTTACACTGATTACATTTGTTGAGATTCACTTTTCTTTTTGAGACATTTGGGTTCATGCTCTACTGATGCTAAAGGTCTCATTCATCATTTAGGTTTATATTACAGTGTTTCATGGTGTATTTTCACATTTTGGTATTTAGCTTTTGTGAATTCAAGAGCTAATGCTATGTAATAGTAACAATAAAAATGTCAATTTAGATGTAAACAATAAGACCCCCCAAATGTGAAAATATATCTGTCGTGACAGACTACATCTAACTAAAAGTTAGTGAAGACTATACTGTTAATATGAGGTTTGCACAGATAAGAGATAGAACTTAGAAATTTCTATGTTTCCGATTTTTAAAGATTATTCTGATAATTTTGAAATGCATGAGAAAAAAATTGCTTAATTGCTTTATGCCCTTGAAACAACACAGTTACTGTGGTCAACCATGGCTCTTGATTGAAACACTGAAGAACTCTGGCTTCAATGGACAATCTGGGCACAGCATGTTTATGTACAAAATATTTTTCTTCAGGGTCAGGGAGTCCTCAGACCCTGTGAAGCCTGCTCATGTAGGCTTGTGTTCTCACATCACCTGGGGAACTTCTTTAAGAAGTATTCATGGCTTTTATGAAAGTTTTGAGATACACAAAAGTCAAGAAACGTAAAATCCACACAGATGGAAACAAATGCAGCCCTCCTAGCAACGCCTAGGAGCTGGACAAGTTGAAACTTGCATAGGTGAATCAGAAAGCACATGGTTGAATTTGTTTCTTAGAAATGAAATAATGGATCGTAACACAGTCTGTCTCAAAACTTTCATAGTGACCCATGTATTCCTAGGCCCCAGGCTCTGGGACCAGAGACTGTGGGAGTGAGGCCTAGAAACCTGCATTTTGAACGGCTTTCCCCGGTGACTCTGGTAGCAGTACAGTTTAAACACTGCTCAGGGTTCATGACCATAGGGTGAGAATGCCTTTCTGTTTGGTTCATGTGACATATTACTTTTATAATTCGTGATGAGTATTTTTTCCTTCTCCTTTTTTACCCTCAGGACTTGTCAGTCACGTCTGTAACCTGTTCACTGAGACTGCCACACTGTGCTTGGATATGGACAATAAAAACAACAGTGAGCTGGCGGCCGCGCTGCTGTTCTCCCTGCTTGATATTTTGCACGGCATGCTGACCTACACCTCCGGTGTCGTGCGACTGGCCTTGCAGGTAGAGGAGTGTTTTCCTGTGTCTTCAGCACCCCTACTCCATGTCATAATTCCTTTTCATTCTCCTCTTTCTAATCTTCCTCTAGCATGGCTCTTTATTTTTTTTTAAAGAACATATCATTCTATAGAAAGAGTCTATGAAAGGCCAGATTTGAGTAACCAGTGTCAAGAACAGAGAATTTGTTCACAAAATCTTGAGGGAAGGCAGGAGAGGTCTACTAACGAGAGACTTAGTGAACATTTGTTGAGAAAATGCTCGTGACCAAGGAGACCTTTTGCTTTAGGTATATCCTAATGTTGGGCAAGCAGTGTGCAGCCTTTCTCGTCCAGAGATGGCACTCCAGCCCAGCGTCAGTCAGGAGGAGGGCTCGACTTGTTAGGAACAGCGGGCTAAGAGTTGATGCACTATCACATGCATATACGTGTCTGTATACTCGTATACCTACCTATGCAACATGGAAACTCTCATATGCTTCTCCTTATGACTTACGGGGTATTCAGTGACAATGGAAAAAGTCAGTTTGTCCTGAACTGTAACCTGTATTTATTTAGCATTAGGCTGCACAGAAGGAAGGAGATGTGGTTTTATGGAAACTCTTTCGTGTTAGGTGCCTTCCCAGGCCTGTTCACTTAATGCTCTCTCTAACCAACTGAGTCAGCTGATACTCAGATTAAATGTAAGGCACATGGCCAATATGAAGTCACTGTTATTATTTAAAATCCTGACAAAATTGCAAGAGATGTGTATCAGATAGTTGCATCACCACTTGGATAGCTGCAGAAGCTTACGTTGAAACCAAACTGTTTTGATACATTGCCAGGAGTCACAGTAGCCAAGCCAAGAACTAATCCCTAGGCCCTGCTTTAGTCTCTGCTCTTCATCATTATGAGAAATGGTATCTTCTACCTGCAGTTAAGCTGGTCGAGTATTTAGCTTGTTTAATGTGGTTTAAGAGGTAACTCTAAGATCCCCTCAACCAATATGGTAGGTAATTACTGAGTATTTAACCCAAACTATGAAGCCATAGATTAACATGGCCTTTGGATTACCAGTCGCTTTTATTCGCTCATCTGTAATAACTCTAATTAATAGGAAAGCATTGTAAAGCGCTTGTGGAATCTGGAATTATGCATTTCTCCTTTCTTTTCTAGTAAATCTCTTCATAGAGAACATGATTTCTTTATATTAATTTTTAAAACTTTTTTATTTTTAATTCTTATGGGCACATAATACCTGGTAGTTGTATGTCTATATAGGGCACATGTGATCTTTTGATACAGGCATATGATATAAATTAATCAAATCATGGGAATTGATGACTTCAGGCATTTGTCATTTCTTTGTGTTAGGAACACTTCAGTTCCACACTTTTAGTTGTTTTAAAGTATAACTACTATGAATATTAGTCATACTTGTTGTGCTATCAAATATGAACACTGTTTCTTATATGAATTTCCACATTGGTAGTTTTATGTAATTCTTTGATATGTAGTTGATGGTTACTCTCACAAGACGCCTTGATTATATCATTTTGTAAAATCCTGTCCTCTAGATTGTAGATTTTAAAAGGATCAGAAGTTAAAAGTCTCCAGAACAATAGAAATCTTTTACTATAAATGAATAGGTAGATACTTAGGGGGCATTATTATTTATATCTAAATTGACATTTTTATTATTACTGTTAATAGCATTAGCCTTTGAATTCACAAAAATTAAATACAAAAACATGAAAATATACCATGAAGCAATGTTATAATATAAACCAAAATGATAAATGAGACCTTTAGCATCAGGAGAGCATGAATCCAAATTATTTCTGGCCTTTTAGTTTATGCTAAGAAGTTAGCTATATTCTCTTATGTAATTTTTGGTAATGCTGATTATCATTTAATATTAAAGATAGCTCTTACATTAACATTTCTAGGTTTTATATGTTTAAGACTATTAAAGTTATATTTCTACCTGGAGTTCTCCTCTGAGATCACTAGCTGTATACCTAGCAACTTGTTCAATATAACCAGTAAGTGTCCCATGGTCCAAAGCTGAACTCAGGATTTGCCTCCCAACTCTATTCCCCTGCCAGCAATTCTCCCTCACTCATGTCACTCCTGGAGACCTGGGAGTCATTCTTAAAACTTTCTGCTTTTGGCTCAGCTCCTGTAGTTTAGTGGCTAGGGCACTGGCCATGTATACCAGGGCTGGTGGGGTTCAAACTCAGCCATGGACTGCCAAACAACAATGCAACTACAACAAAAAACAATAGCTGGGTGTTGTGGCAGGTGCCTATAGTCCCAGCTACTTGGGAGGCTGAGGCAAGAGAATCACTTAAGCCCAAGAGTTTGAGATTGCTGGGATCTATGATGCCTCGGCGCTCTACTGAGGGCAACAAAGTGAGACTCTGTCTTAAAAAAAAAAAAAAAATTCCTGCTTTCATATCCCACATCTAATCTGCCACCAACTCATACATATTTCCTTAAATATCTCACAAATCCAGTTACTTCTCTCAAACCTTGCTGCTGTTAACCCTAGCCCAGCAGGCTACCATCCTCTCTTGCCTTGACTATAACAGCTGAGAATAGTGAAAACTATTAGGTGGTTAGGCAGGGATAAGTCCACACAGAGCAACAACAAAAGGCAGTGAGTTCTGGAAAGAGCTCAGTGGGACCAGAGGCAAAGACTAAGGCCCTGGATGGAGAGGTGATGTCATCACAGTGGTGATGTCATGGTAGAGACAGACCCCTTACAAAGTGCACAAAGAAGACTACACATCCAGCAGTCAGGGGTCTGACTTGAGGGAGTGTGCTGTGGAGAACTGGGGAGAGACTGACAGGGAGTTACGCCTGGGTCTCTGTACTGGTTTCTGGCTTCAGTGTTTACTGCTGCATCCGTGCAGAGGTCTCTTCAATCCACAGAGCTTCCATTGGAGCCAATACTTTGGTGAAAAGAGTTGAATTTCTCATGCATTCCTGTCATGCACTTCTCTGTCATACAGAGCTGCAGCAGTCTCTTTCTTCTCAAACCCTTGGCAACTTTGCAAGGAGGTGGTACATGAATACTGATGGGCAGGGTCTGGATGTTTCTTGGTGACAATAACAAATGAATGCTCTTGGAGGATCAAGAGGACCACCGGTTCTTCTGGTAGCAAAAGTCCCCCGGTGTGGCTTGCTCTGGGCCCCATGTTCTTTCTCATACATGTGTGAAAGGAAGCAGTGGCACCATGCACCCCACTGCTGCCTTGGTCCTGATTTGCAAGACTGCCTCATCTCACCCAAGAGGCAAACAACCTACTCTAAAGGATAATGTGTTAATGTGAAAAGGCTGAATTTCCATGTTAGATGGGCTTCAGAGGGCAAAGGATCAACAGCCAAGATCAGAAAGTTTCAGGCCCCTAGGACTGTGCTGCACATGTTTTGTGGGAGGAAGTACACCTTTCTAAGACAGTCAGTCAGGGAGGTGGGGGAGAGGGAAGCTTCAAGCTAATGATTACTACTGTTCCCGTTAGCTATGGAGAGACACAAGTTATTAGAAGATAGGCATCTGATTTTTAGTGAAGTCTAACCAAAGACTGCAGACAATTGAAATTCTGGTCCATAGGCCAGAAGTGCAGATGAAACTAACATTTGTGAGAAGGACCCTGGAGTCCAGGTTAATGACCGATGGCCAGGCACCCTACGGCCTGCTCAATTGCCCTGTAAAGGTCATTATCTAAAAGTGGTTTTGTCTCTTCTGAGTAAAAGTAAATAGAAACAAGAACAGTGTGAATGAAATGTATATATACTATAGAATACATATTATAGCAAACAAAATAATCATTACCTTTTCTCAGTACAAAATTATTCATTTCTATTCAACTCCTTTGGAATTAAACACTATAAAACTCTTAGATGAAGACACTTAAAATGAAAACCACTCACTCGTTTCTTCCTTTCACTGAAGTTTAAGTCTTCACATTCTAAAGAACATAGACCCATATTTAAAGTCTATCCGTGCAGTGATTTATCAGGTAGTATTCTAGATGTTATCTGAGCATGTGCATGCACATATAGGGTGAAAGCATAGCAGAATGCATTTAACATGGACCATACTCATATTGTGTGCATAAAAACACCCAGAGGAGATTAGCATTTGTGACTTGGAGTCAGATGCTGGGGTTGGCCTCTGGCTTTGTCACTCATTATCTGTGGGATTGCTTTTCTAAACTTCTGTATTCTCACCTGAAAAATGGGAATAACAGCACCTGGTCTCAGGATGGTTGGAAGATGAAATCCTTCCCACTCAGGATGTGGGGCATCACCATCCTTCCTCCAGCCACTATTGCTGTATCTGCGTGCTCTCCAAGTCTGCCTCTGTAGCTTGAGCTAATGGCGGTGGCCATGTGTATGCTCTTTGTTATAACACAGCATACTCTTTCCTGGGGCCTCTATTCTGTACTCAGGGTCATGGAGGTGTAATGTTTCCCTAGCCCCTTTCATCTGCGAGACTGAGTGGACCTGTCTTCTACAGCCAAGCTGACGAATCACCACAATCCCCCTTCGCTTCTCTTTCCTTCAGGCCCAGAAGTCTGGCTCAGGAGGGGGCACTCAGGCTGCAGAAGAATTGCTGCTGCTCAGCAAACCTCTGACAGACCTCATTAGCCTGCTCATCCTGCTGGTAAGGGCTCGCCTCAGTTTGTGTGCCTTTTAGAACATTACTGAGGTTGAAGTAATTTTATTTGAATTTCATGATTTTTTGAGCTTCTTTGTTATTTTTATTACTTTCAAAGACCAAGAGAATTTTTACCTGATTGTTTGGCCTGGAAATATTAAAGTTTTACTTTATTTTAAAACCAGGTGACTTGAGGGCTCGGCGCCTGTGGCTCAAGCGGCTAAGGTGCCAACCACATATACCTGAGCTGGTGGGTTTGAATCCAGCCTGGACCCACCAAACAATGATGGCTGCAACCAAAAAACAGCCAGGCATTGTGGTAGGCGCCTGTAGTCCCAGCTACTTGGGAGACGGAGGCAGGAGAATCGCTTGAGCCCAGGAATTGGAGGTTGCTGTGAGCTGTGATGCCATAGCACTCTACCCAGGGTGACAGCTTGAGGCTGTGTCTCAAAAACAAACATACAAAAAAACAAAACAAAAGAAGTGACTTGGTTCAGTGCCTGTAGCTCAGCAGCCAGGGTGCCAGCCACATACACCAGAGCTTATGGGTTCGAATCCAGCCTGGGCCTGCCAAACAATGACAATGACAACCAAAAATAAAAATAGCCAGGTGTTGTGGCGGACGTCTGTAGTCCCAGCTACTTGGGAGGCTGAGGCAAAAGAATTGCTTAAGTGAGACTCTATCTTAAAAAAAAAAAAAAAGCAGGTGACTTATCATTCATTTAAATAGATATTTAAGTAAAGCAAAATCTCAAATCTAATTACTTAATGAATGTAAGAAAAAAAATTCAACAAATGAATTCTAAGATGGAAGAAGAAAACGTCATGGGAATGAATTCCCTTTCCGAAAGATATTTTAGTGTTTTATTTGGCAAGCAAGACTACCTAGAAATGTGAAAGCACAGACCCAGACCTAGGGTGTATCCCCTCAAACTCAGCAGAAATGAAATGATGTAAATAAAATAAAAACAAGACTGTTCAAGACCACTGGATATGTGAAAAGAGCCCAAAAGAAATATGAAGTTTAGACAAACTAAATAGTTTTAACCAAACTTAAAAAGGGCCCACTTTGTAGACATATGACTCCCATTCTTAGAAAAGCTCTCAGCCAGTAGGGTGATTAGTAAAATTCTGTAAATATCGTGAAACCACTCCACTTCATGGCTCTAAGAACTAGGGGTACAGGTAACCTGGGGAGTGTCTCACTGATGGCCTCCACCCTTCCCAAAGGCAGGCAGATGGGTCTTCAGTTCTGTGAAAACTGCTAGGATTTGGCATCTCCTACCATATGGCTCAAAAGAAAGCAAATGCTGTTTAGTTAAATAATTCTATGGACTTAATTATATCCAAGTAATGTTTTGGTTCAAGTGAGGGAGAAAGAAAAAGGAATAAGAAATCATCAGTACTGAGTTCTGTTACATAATAGTATCTAAGCAATAGAGCAGTCACCAAAAAAGCAGCCAATGGGTTCATGGCAGAGTTATGGAACAACCCAAACCCCCAGAGAACTGGATATGCCCCTGACAAAGTGGCGAGATCTTTGGTATAGAATTTTGCATGAAGTTACGGGGCAAATAGCAAAGCTAACTACTCCAGCTTAGAGTCTGTAAGCCTGCATTATTCACTTTTTGCCTCTTTATAGAAAATGTTTGTCGACCCCTGATATATAGGAAATGCATATGTTAATAACATTGATCTAATAGAAATATATTCATCTTTGTACTCTGAAAAATACTCTAGAAAATACTTTTAAGAAGTTGACTATAAAAAAATACTAATTAAAACAATAATATAAAAGAAAATTATTAAGAAAAACCGAACTCTAAGGATGGAAAAGGAGCCCCAGGCCAGAGTTCACTGATGAGATGATTTAATGTTCACGGGTATTCTGGCCCTCCAGCGTCTGAGGAGAAATCAGCCTTGAGGCTTACTGATAACGCTCCTATGTGATGAATTCTCTGGATAGGGGACTTTGAAGGGCTCCCATCTGGTTACGTCTCCACCGGTGGCTGCCAGGGTGCTGGGTTTCATCATAGATTGAGAGCTGTTGGTTTTTAAGCCTGTTAGGGAGTTGGAGAAAGAAGGCAGACAAAGCTTATTGCTCTTACTGAGACTCTGATACTTTTCTTGAATAAATGTTCCTGGATTGTTTCCGAGAAAAGAAACAAGAAAAAAAAAGTTGACGGTACATTATCAGTAAATTCTAATAAGTAGGAATTTTATAGATCACATTCTTCAACCATAATACTACAATATGCAGTTGTAAAAAAAAATAGCAATTGAAGAAGCACTATTAGCAAATACTATATCTATGAACACAGCAAATAAGATAATGAACACCTATCAGTCTGGGTCCAGTCAGGAGACAGCAACCATACAGTGTTCTAAACAGAATTTTAATATAAGGAATTATTAAAGCCATGATAGAAGGATAATTGTAAGATTTTTAAAGACCTCTGTAGGGTACCTTAAAGCTGAGGGAAAATAGCCACAGAAGGACAAACTTGAATAGGGGACTGCCCCTCCCCGTTCCCAAGGCTGTGGGTCAGACCTCACTGGAGAAGGCATGGCTGCAGCCCACACCAAGGTGGAGAAGTTTGCCGGGTTGCCAGGGCTAGAGCTGCAAAGCAGGAAGCAATCCTTCAAGGTGCTGGGAAATTCTAGACAATGGGCAGGCAGGGTGCCATTGTGGGCAGACTGCCTGGAGTGTTTGCTGGGAAAATCACAGGAAACAAACCTGTAGAGGTGGTAGACCAGCAGGGGGAGCTGGGCTCCCAAGCACGATATCCATACTGGGAGGACAGCAGGACGGTGATCACAGCCCAGGTGAGGGCTGAGGGACCATGAATTCTGGGCACCTTGGTTAGGACAGCAGACCCCTGAAGCCATCACACCTGTATCTATCATTAAGTGCAACCACCAGAACTATCTGGAGAGGTCCTGACTCCTGAAGTGTGCCTCCAGTGTTCTCTGCTGAGAAAGTTCACCTTCATATTCGCTCTAAAGGAGGAATGCTTAACAATTCTGTCCATGTCACAGGTTGTACTGAAGGGTGATTTTGGAGCCGAGTGGCAGTGAATAGATAACTGGCATAGTGATTAAATTGACTTCATTCAGGAAAGTAGATGATCCAATGTTATGGAATCTAACATTCTTAAAAGTCACATGGCTTTTAAGTGAAAAAGTCAGTATTCAAACATGTAGATGTCTAACTCCCACCAGCAATGGATAAGTGTTCTCATTGTTCCAGATATTATCTGTTATTTTTTAAAAATTATTATTAAAAAAACTTCTTTTGCCATCCTAAAAGGTATGTAGTAATGTTTCATTGTTCAATTTGCATTTCTGTAATGACTAGTAATATTGATCACTTTTTCATGTGCCTATTTACTAATACTTGTATTTTTAAAAGTTATTTTTGAAATATGAATTTCTTTCATAATATGAATACATTAATAGTAAATTGAGTTACCTTTAAGAAACCATTTTAAATGTATAATTTTAGTGCCTACAAAATGTCCTAATGTTTTAAAATCTAATTATTGTTCCCTGGAAGACTTTTAACACACTTTAATTAATTAATTTTAACTTTATATTTTTGCCAAATTCTATAATCTTTCTAGTTAAGAATATTTAGTTACCCTTTTTCTTTTCTTTCTTTTTTTTGAGACAGAGACTCAAGCTGTCCACCCTGGGCAGAGTGTTGTGGAGTCATAGCTCATAGGAACCTCCAACTCAGGCTTAAGCAATCCTCTTGCCTCAGTTTTTCTATTTTTTAGTAGAAGCCGGGTCTTGCTTTTGCTCAGGCTAGTCTCAAATTCCTGAGCTCATGCAATCTACCCACCTTAGCCTTCCAGATTGCTAGGATTACAGAATTTTTCCATGATATCTGTGGAAGCAGGGTTCCTCTTTTTTTACACCATATGTGGTAACTTCCAAGGGTTGTCAGGGTGATTGTAAACTGTCTGCTGGTTGAAGTTTCTTTTAGTATGTGAATACATTGTAAGCAGAGTATGAGGAGCTACAAGAGCAGGGGGGTTGTTTTCATCACCATTTTGACTCTTACTGGTCTTAACTGGTTTCTTCACTGCATCCTGTTTTCTTAGAGGCCTTGGTTAGGTTATTGCAACTTTTTAACAAGTTGGGCCTGCTGGTTTCCTGTCTCGCAATATGGTATAATTCTGGCTAGAGGTTGCCACGTGAGTAGAAGAGCCATGGCCTTGTAGTCAGAAATGTAGGACTTAGGGTCTGGTTCTGCTGCTGCCCAGTTGTGTGATCTTGGATGAGGCAATCTTCATCTCTGAGTCTCAGAGGATTATATGAAATGATGCCTATAGCCTGACATGGTGTTGCATTCTTTCCATAAATTAACTGCTTTGTAAACTAAACTAAAATCATAAGCCCTTCCCCCACCAGCTGAGTTTCTAGCCATGAGAAAGTAGATTAGACATGCCTCATCATGCCCCCTCTCTTCATAGAGGTGCCCTTTGTGACTCATTAATGGGCCTAAGGTTATACAAGACACACCTGCAGGTCTTCAATATACACAGCAAACCACTTGAGTTTGGGCATATGTCCTCTAGCTTGTCTCTGATTAACAGGCCCTTATCTTACTGTTCCTTTTTACTGACTCCTGGTCTATTAGATAAAGCCTAACTCTTTGCCTCAATTGTCAACTAAAGAATTTTTAAACTCACCTGTAGCCTGTAAGCTCCCTGTTTTAAGATGCTCTACTTTTTCTAGCCAAACTAATGTATAATTTAAGCCTTCCACATATCAACTTATGACTCTACCTGTAATTCCTGTCTCCCTAAAATGTGTAAAACCAAACTGTAACCCCACCACAGCAACTTCACTTGCTCAAGACTTCTTGGGTGTGGCTCTGGGGTCATGGTTTTGAAATTTAGCTCAGAATAAAACTCTTTAAATTATTTTATATAGTGTGGCTTCTTTTCCATTGACAGCTCTTTAAGACTTTGGCAGTTCTTGATTATCATTTCTCAGTGTCCCCTTTGATTACATGTCATCTGAAGTCTGATTCTTGGCCTTACTCTTTGCTTGTTACTTTTTGTTATAGTCACTCCTGCCCTCATTAAGAGCTCTGTCTTTTGTCTCTTTTCCCTCAGCCTATGCGCTATGCTACCTCTTTGCTCAGTGCAGGGTCCTTTGCAGGCAGATTCTTGGAATTTTCTGTATAAATTCCTCTACTTGTGTTTATGAATTCTCCCCAAAGGCTTCTTGTGGCCTGTCCTTTTCCAGATTGTCTAGGTTCTTACCTTGAATATTTACATATGTAAAGGCTTGCGGTATGATTTCTTTCAATAGATCTACTGCTAATAGGTCTTCCTGACCTTCCCCCTGGAATTCTCCTTGGAGCAGCTTCTTTTCTTCGTGGTGCCACCCAGCATTCAGAATAAGTGACAGCCCAAGGGATAAAATTGTCCTCTGAGAGGTTTTTCCTAGCCCTTTCAGACACTGCTCTCCTGTTAACAGTAACTTGATCACACTTAAGTTCTAGTATATTGGCCAGATGTCTGCTTAATGTATGTGAGCTCTATTGTATAGAGTATATACGCATTTATCACTGGAGCCATTAGGTTTAAAAATGGCCTGTGACAGGAACATTGCCATATGTCTTCTCTGGGAAAGATTAACACACATTTATAGCTGTATATAAAGTGAAGAAAAATAGTAATAAGGCTATTGGAGGACCTAAACTAGAGCACATACAGACCAAAGATAAATTTTACAGTAGTTGTTAAAAAAAGTAACAGGTTACAGAATGAAGTGCTGGTATTGCTTTCCCGTAGGGAAAAATAAACAGACTTTAAGTTTTCATCTGACTTGGATAATTTTGGAGGCATTTGACCTAAAGGCAAGAGAATGAACATGTTAGCTTTTAAGGTTCTTTCCAGATATGGTCCTATGAAAGGAAACCTACTTATCCTTAAGAGAATAGGAAGCCTGTCAACCCATAATTTCTGACCTATATTTATAATACACACAGTAGGAGAATCATAGTGAAATGTGTGTATAAGACAGTGATTGTTACTCTGTTTTGAGAATCTATGATTGTAGACTACTCATCCATTCAAAATGCCTAGACTCGGGGGGTTGGGGTCTCAGTGTGTACACACCTTTTGGGGGCAAGACACCCTTGTAAGAGGGACTTTACCTAACAAATGCAATCAGCGTAAACTGGTTTCTTGTACTTTCAGTGAATCCTCAACAATTAAAAAAAAATCAAAAATGCCTACTCTTCCTTATATGCAAAGTTTTCCTCTCTTATATCCAAGTAATAATTTCAGAGGGAATTTCAAACCCTCAGTTGGTAACAATAGTATAATAAGTGGCTAATATAGTTGATGGTACCTCCTGAAGAAAAGATAAAACAGGGTAATTATTTGACCAAAATGTTTTATTTCTTAAGAGAAAATGAAAATTCATGCTATATATTCTAGATAAACTTCTAAACTAGAGAATTGCTTTAGGAAATTTTGCTTTAGCCTGCTTATAGGAAACGTTTTTAAAATGTTCATTATATATCTAAGATGTCAACACATAGACTGGTTTATATTAGTTGATACATATCATCTTAATCATTATGCCTTTTTAATCATGTATGCCATTGAAAAAAAGTCCCTCTGCAGTCTGCTTAGGGTCACTGTCCTCACCCTGCAATGAAATGTGTACTTTTTCCTGTGCTAGATGCCTGGGGGACTTGCTGTCACCTGAATGCCTAATGATTCTTATCAATTCATGTTTCTGAGATCACTGGGCCAATTTTAAAAATGAGTAAGGTAAAATAAAAATAAATTAAAAGTGGGACTATATATGAAAAATCAATTTCTGTTTTTTATTTTCTGATTTCTTCCCTTCAAGAAATACGTGAGCAGATTTTTCTCTTTACATGAAGGTGCACTGGGACTTGCTTGTTCATTTGCTTCTCTGCTGCCTTCACAGTGGCATGAAATATAGGTAATAGTTTATGGTGTTTGTGGGAATGAAGCCCAGAGGTACTGGGCAGTGTTTTTGCAAGTCAAAACCAAAAGACTAGGTATTTTACTAGTTCTACTAAAAGGTCACTACCCCATTTAATGGTGATAACCCTCTTTCTTTTTTTGTTAAATTTATTTCAGATTAATGTGAGAGTGCAAATAATTAGGTTACATTGTTTGCATTGTTAGGTAAAGTTCAAGTTGTAGTTGACTCCTTTATCCAAGGGGTGTGCTGTTTACTCCTACATTGTTCCTATCAGGTGAGAGCTTACTAGTCCCCACCCGCCTCTCCCCTTTTCCTCCCTCCCTACTTTCCTCCTCCCTGCGCCTCTTTTCCTCCTGCCTCTCTTCTTTCTGTCCTTTCTGTCTTCTACCCCCTCCTCCCCTCCACTTGAAGTTAATTGTGTTTTTCTTTCCTTTGGGCATGTAGTTGTTGTCTACTATTTTCATTAGTAGTTACATTGGATTCTTACTTTTACATTCATGTGATACTTTACCAAGAAGAACATTCTTCAACTCTATCGAGGTTAATATGAAAGATGTAAAGCTTCCATATTTTTGTGGCTGAATAATATTCCATGGTAGACATATACCACAGCTTGTTGATCGATCCATATGTTGATGGCCCTTAGGTTGATTCCACATCTTGGCAACTGTGAATTAAACTGGTACACACACACATTCTACAACAAATGTCCTTATGGTAAAATGATTTTTTTCTTCTCGAGTAGATACCCAGAAGAATGGGTAATGGGATTGTGGGATCAAATGAAAGGTTTACTTGTAACTTTTTGAGAGTTCTCCATACTTCTTTCCATGAGGGCTGTATTAATTTACAGTCCCACCAGCAGTGTAAGTGTTCCCTTCTCCCTTTATCCATGCCACCATCTGCAACTTTGGGACTTGGTGATGTGGGCTATTCTCACTGGGGTTAGGTGATACCTTAGGGTGGTTTTGATTTGCATTTTTTGATGGTTGGGGAAGATGAGCATTTTTTTTTTTTTTATGTGTTAGCCTGTTCTTCAGAGAAGGTTCTGTTCATGTATCTTGCCTACTGATAAGTGGGATTGTTTGTTCTCTTTTTGTTGATTAATTTGAGTTCTCTGTAGATTCTAATTATCAGGCCTTTGTCAGATTCATAGCATTCATATTCTCCCATTCTGAAGGCTATCTGTATGCTTTAGTTGTATTCTCAGCTGTGCAGAGCTTTTAAGCCAGATAATATCTCATTCATTTATTTTTAGTGTTGTTGCAATTGTCAAGGAGGTCTTCTTCATAAAATTTTTTCCCAGGCTGATAGTGTCAAGAGATTTTCCCACATTTTCTTCTAGAATTTTTATTGTTTTATGTCTTAAGTTTAAATCTTTTATCCAGTGAGAGTCAATTTTTATAATTGATGAGAGGTGTGGGTCCAGCTTCAGTCTTCTACATGTGGCTAACCAGTTTTCCCAGAACTATTAAATAGGGATTCTTTTCCCCAATGCATGTTTTTGTTTGGTTTATCAAAGATCAGATGGCAGTATGTGGCGGGGTTCATCTCTAGGTTATCTGTTCTATTCCATACATCTATATCTCTTTTTGTGCCGGTACCATGCTATTTTAACTTTTAGACTTGTAGTATAACCTGAAGTCTGGTAATGTGATACTTCTAGATTAGCTTTTATTACTTAGAATTGCTCTATTTTTTTTTCTGGTTCCATATGAAAGGAATTTCTATTCTTTCAAGTTCTTCAAAGTATGACATTGGTGCTTTGATGGGGATTAAATTGAATCTGTAGATTGCTTTGAGTAGTATGGACATTTTAATGATGTTGATTCTTCCTAAGTCTGAGCATGGTATGTGCTTCCATTTGTTGATTTCTTCTGCTATTTCTTTTCTCAGGGTTTCAGTGATCCTTCATGTCCTTTTAAAGGTATATTTCTAAGTATTTCATTTTCTATGAAGCTAATATGAAGAGTATTGTATCTTTCACTTGATTCTCAGCTTGACTGTTACTGACGTATATAAAGGCTATAGATTGTGGACATTGATTCCATATCCCAAGACATTATTATTTTCCTTGATCACTTCTAGGACCCTTTGTTTGAGTCCCTGGGGTTTTCTAACTATAAGATCATAATATCCACAAAGACAGAGTTTGACCTCCTCTGCCCCTATTTGAATATCCTTAATCTCCTTCTCTTGCCTGATTGCATTGGCTAGAACTTTTAGAACTATGTTGAATAGCAGTGGCAATAGTGGACATCCTTTTCTGGTTCGAGTTCTAAGTAGAAATGCTTTCAGTTTTGCTCCATCCTATATGATATTGGCTGTGGGTTTGTTGTAGAGTTCTTAAACTCTATCAGTTTAAGAAATATCCCATCTATGCCAATTTTCTGAAGTGTTCTTGTCAGAAAAACATGCTGAATTTTGTTAATTGGTTTTTCTGAGTCTATGGAGAGGATCCCATGGTCTTTGTTTTTGCTTGTGTTTATGGGGTGAATTACATTTATGGACTTATGTATGTTGAACCAACCTTGTATTCCTGGGATAAAGCCCACCTGATCACAGTGTATTTATTTTTTAATGTGTAGCTGTATTATGTTTGCTAAGATTTTATTGAATATTTTTATGGTAATATTCATTAGTGAGATTGGTCTATAGTTTTCCTTTTTTATTGGGTCCTTTCCTGGTTTTGATATCAAAGTGATGTTTGCTTTGCTTCATAGAACAAAGTGTTGGGGAGGGTTCCTTTCTTCTCTATGTTTTGGAATAGGTTTTGCAATGTAGGTATGAGGTCCTCTTTGAAGGTTTACTAGAATTCTGGTGTAAAACCCTCTGGTCCTAGAGTTTTCTTTTTGAAGATTTTTGTATTGTCATTGCAATTTTGGTGCTTGATATTGGTCTGTTCAAAATTTCTGATTCTTTTTGGTTGAGTTTAAGGACATGGTGTGATTCTAGGTATTGGTCCATTTCCTCTACATTTTCAAATTTTCAGGTATAGAGTTTTTTTGTAGTAATCAGCGATGATTTATATCTCAGTAGTATCTATTGTTATTTTCTATTTTTCTTGTTTCTGATTGAGGTTATTAGAGATCTTTTCTGTTTCTAATTATTCTGGCCAAGGATTTGTACTTTTTATAAATCTTTTCAATGCTTGACTTGGGGTGGCGCTTGTGGCTCAGAGGAGTGGGGCACAGGCCCCATATGCCAGAGGTGGTAGGTTCAACCCCAGCTCCGGCCAAAAACTGCAAAAAAAAAAAATTTTTTTTTTCATAAAGCCAACTTTATGTTTTGCTGATCTGCTGAATGGTTCTTAATATTCTAAATTTCATTTAATTCTGATCTAATTTTGGCTATTTCTTTTCATCTTCTAGGTCTGGAATTAGGTTGCTCTTCCTTTTCACCTCTTCAAAATAGTTCTTTAGGCTGTTGTGCACTCTTTCTGTATTGGATGTGAGCATTTGATGTGATAAATTTTCCTCTTAGGACTGTCTTCGCAATATTCCACAGGTATTGATAGCTTGTGACTTTACTATCATTTTGTTGGATAAATCCAATGATTCTCTTCTTTATCTCCTCCTTGATCTAGCTATCATTCAGTATAAGATTGTTTAGTTTCCATGCCTTCATGTGGAAATGAAAATTTTTGTTGGAGTTGAGTTCTATTTTTATTCAGTGGTGTTCCAAAAAAGATACAAGGTATAATTTCTATTAATTTTGCTGAGGTTTAATGTGTTTCCTAGGATGTGGTCAATTTTGGAGTGTGTACCATGGGCTGATGAGAAAAATGTATATTCCTTAGCTTTGGGATAGTGTGTTCTGTATATGTCTATTAATCCCATTCGTTCTAGGGTCACATTTAAGTCCTTTCTATCTTTATTTAGTTTCTGTTTAGAGGATCTGTCCAGTTCTGTTTGAAGAGTGTTAAAGTCCCTGACTATTATGGTCTTATTGGATATCATATTGCTCAGACCCATCAAGGTCTGCTTCATAAATCTGGAAGCATTTAAGTTGGATGCATAAATGTTTAGAATTAAAATGTTTCCTTATTATGTTATTCCTTTGACTAGTATAAAGTGACTGTCTTTGTCTTATCTTCAGTTGCTTTAAATCCACTTGTACCTGAAAATAAGATTACAACCCCTCCTTTCTTCTGATTTCCATTTGTTTGAAATACTGTTGTTGTGCCCAACCCCGGGGGTCGCTCACCCAAAGACCACTCACGAGCACAGGTCGATGCAAAAAGCAAGAGGTTTATTTGCCAACGCGTCAGGGTTCCTCAGCCGCTCGGGAAGGAACCCCGAGAGGCTGTTATAGGTTGCTTATAAAGCTAAGATTATACGTAAGCAGATTACACGCAGGTGGGGTGAGGGCATGAGGCAGTTTGTGATTGGGGGAGTTAAGGCTCGTAGAGTTGCTGGGCATTCTGCCTGAGAAAATTTTTAAAGTGGTTATTTTCGGCGCTGGTATGGGGAGGGATTGAGTACTGCCTCCAGGTCTTAGGGCCCGATATGCGGTTAGGAGTGCATGAGAAAATAGGGAGGGACTGAGAACTTGTGTGGGAAAGTGTCTATCGTCCTTGATCCACATAACTTCGCCTGTTTTTGCTTTGCTTTACACT
>CAUYTI010146641.1:0-30111 GCA_963575145.1 Galago senegalensis | reverse complement strand
TACAAGTGAACCTTTTTAGAACTAGGATGTCAAGGTTTGGACACAATGACTATGCAAATAACATGAAATTTATGTGAACCAGCTTGATGAAAGTATGTCAAAATGTATATGAAAACACTACACTGTACCCCATGTTTGCATTAATGTATACAGCTATCATTTAATTAAAAAAAACTCTATCTGAAGTGTTCCTGTAATTTTATGCTGTATATCTTTTGTGTAATGATACACGATAGAAAAATTTTACAAATATTAAAAACTGATATGAAGATAAAAAAATATAAAACTCCAAGGTATAATGTTTATAGTTAAGCTATGCCCCCAAAGCAGATTAAAATGATTTACCTTTTTTTGCGTATTTGTTTTTATTTAGGTGTTTCCTTCATGCAACTTAAGAAAACTTATTATTTAATATTTAATTTTATAACTGATAGTTCCACTTTCTATGAAAACAACCAGGAAATAGGACTGGCTTGGGCTGAAACTTCCAGCCCCCCTTTTTGGATCACATTCAGGTAGCTGCATGGGGAATACTCAAAATTTGATCTAAAATACTGATTCCTGGGACTCATCCTTTGTGAACACATACAAATATTGATCTATCAACTTTACAGCTAAGAAAATGGAAGGTTAAAATAACAAATTGCCTGAGGGCCTACAGGTATTAGCTGGCAAGCAAAGTAAGTTGACAAATATTTATGTCTAAAGACGCCAATGTCAGGTGTATTCTGTGTGACATTCATGTCAGGCTTCCGGGTTTTTCTAATTATCTACTTGTCCATCATGAGGACAATACAACTGAATCGCGTGTGCTATTTGAAAATCGCCTGAATTTATGACAAACTAATATCATTCCTGTAGCTGTTAGTTAGAATTTTCCAGGCTAAATAGAAAAAGAAACTCTAAAAAGTGTTGGTCAAGATCAATCGTTTCATGTGACATATATTTATTTCTGAAATTGGAAGTGTCACAGTATATTTTGTCATGAGGAAACTAAATTATATGAGACGAAATAAGCATAAATTGTAAATGCAAATTTATTTATTTAGAAAACAAAAGCATATAAGCAGTTTGCTGTTGATGGGTGTTACACCATTCTGTTGATAATAACACTTACCAGAGTGAATGGGAAACAAGACAGAGAATATTTCAGAGTTTCTTCAGAAACTCATTATTTAAAACTAGCAAAGTGGAACTCTGGTGAAGCTTAAAGGGTACACAAATACCTTAAGGTATGTTAAGGACCTAGACAAGGACTTATCCCATGTTTATATCTAATTTCAAAGTGGTGATCTGTACGAATAACTTCTCCAGAGTTTTAGTTTCTCTTTCCCAAAACTTCCCCTGGCTTTTCATTTTCTTCAGATAGACTTCATAAAGAATGGAGATGGGGAAGATAGGAAATGTTTAAAGAAAAGGGATATATTCTCCTTACTCTGCCTCCATATTGGATCTCCAAGTCTATGTTTTTCCATCAAACCTTTCTGATAGAAGCCCTAGATTCATTATCAGTAAATATTTGTTCATGCACTATCTTTAGTAATAAAACATACACCTCATTCAGAAAGCCCTGGAGCAGATGCCAGGGATCATGTGTTAATGGGATCAAACACAAAAGGCTGAGGAAATATAACACAGGAAAAGATAAGTATAGATTCGAGGGCGAAGAAATAAGGCAGCGTGAGCCAAACCGGGAGTGGGGGGTGGGGGAGAAGCATCTAGGGTTGACCTAGAACTGCTGACAGCTTGATTAGCCTGAAAGGCAGCCAATCTGACATTCACCTGCTGCAGCGAGTGTGCCAGCAAACCTGAGCTGGTGCAGTCTTCCATCCAAGAGACCTCACACCTTTGCGTGCCAGAAAGTGTAACTGATATGTTATTAATGGTATTTGATATTTTTATCATGAGTTACAGAACAAGTATGGGGATCAGTTTTCCATCCAATTTCTCAAAAGTTTAGGCAATGTATCCAGATGATTCTGGAACTTTCATAATATTCTGAAAATTAATTGCAATTAATTTAAATTCAGAAGCCTCCCATTCATGGGTACAAGAAATGAGGTGGGGAGCTATGAGTGAAACCTTTATTAATATTTCGGCTAGAAATGTGTGGAGAATTTCTATCTGTACATGAATTACTATATTTGACAGAGAAGACTGAGTGAAAAACCTTGATAGTTTTTAAAACTTAGAAATTTAGGAGACTTTAGCAATGTATCACCTGAAAACCAGTAAGATTCAAAGCAGCTCTTACAAGGAGTACAAAGGGCAAAATGGAGTACAAAGGGCAAAATGTAGTTAGCTATAGTCATTTCCAAGAGTGACCACAGAAATTACAAATATCTGTGGTTTGGTTTACTAATGCAGAAGCATGGACACCAGAGAACTGTGACTATGAGCAACAGTGGACAGGTTGCATTTACTATTTTTTCCCTAAAGTTGTCATCAAGTACATAGTCTATAAATGAAAGATGGTGCCACCCCTGCCCCCTAAACATGTGGAAGGATTACCCCTAAATGTGAAGGGATTGAGGTATTGCTGGCTACGATAGATTGTTCCAGAAACAGGTTGAGAAGGATATCCTCAAGCATAAAATAAAAACATGCATTATTTTGAGAAGGAACAAGATAATTTTCTACATTAAATTCAGCCTTGGGAAAATCCAAAGGCAACTCTCACAGTTGTTAATTGAACTATGAAAAATCTTGTTCAAGTAGAAATGTAAGACAAGATTGGGTACAAGGTTCAGTCCATGCTGCTTTCCTTACACGGGTGATGGGTGATGACAAGTCAGCTTGCCCCTCCCCTTATGGCTGTCTGGGCCTCCGTTGTTTTTTGTTGTTGTTTTATTTGCTGGCAGTATTTGAGGAAACACAAACTTAACTGGCTGACAGAATTTTGACAGCCTACCTTGCATCTGAAGAAAACTTTCTTAGCTGCTTTAATTTCATTTTAATGTTAAAGCAACTGAAAAATTTGACCCCCATCTCAGATGTTTATGTGCCCTCACTTGGAGGCTGAAAGGTTAAACTCTGGTATGGGGTAAGCAGGGTGCTCCCTAAATCTATTTATCCTAGAGCTTCTATAAAGGATTGAAATGCATTAAAACTTTTTTTCAGGGCAGCACCTGTGGCTCAGAGGAGTAAGGTGCTGGCCTCATATGCTGGAGGTGGCAGGTTCAAACCCAACCCCTGCCAAAAACTGCAAAAAAAAAAAAAAAAGTTAAAAAAAATTTTTGCAGACTTTTCCCACCATCTGGGAGGAGACTTGAATTCTTTTAAAACACCAGCTGAGGGAAGCCATGTTGACTTAGGGCTGGGAGAGTGGATCCTGTCTGTGACAGTGTATCAGTGACACGGGACTGTTAACCATCTGCAGAGGGCAGGAAGCCATCATCACGGTATCTGTCATGCTATGGAGTGTCAGCTGGTGTTAAAGGGAAGGAAGAGATGCTGAAGCTTGAACTCTGGTGGGTAGGAAGGGCCACTCACCTGGAGGGTCATGCCATGTGTTCCCAAACTATACATAACCTCCGACTGGGACTCCCTGGAAGCTGGAGACCCCAGCCTCAAGCAGAGATTAGATAAACTAAGACTGCTAATGCTTAGCTGCCATTATGTTCTTTGCTTAGGTCTTGATTCTATGTTCAGTTTCTTTACTTACTTTACTTAGTTTCAATGTTTGGCACACTAGTGAATTCACTTATAGATTTAATAAACAGCCCTTTATGATTTGCACCTTGAATCTCCAGACTGTGGTATTCCCCACACTTACCTTTATCAGAAAAACTCTTTGCCTCCTGAAGACTGGGCTAAAGTTTCATCTCCCCAGTGATGCCTGGCCAAGACTAAGCTATAGGGTTTTCTTTCTCTTCTCAATATCAGCAGCATTTTCTAAACTGTATAGGAGGTAAAAGCAGTTACAAAAATTGTTTGTAGATGTTAAGTGTTCCATCGGCAAACTGATCTGGAGAATATTCTGTGAAAATTAAACAGATTTGATTAATGTCTGAGACTTGAGATGGAGAAATATAGCATGTTAATGTGAATTATGAGCATTAAGCATGAGGTATGAGATGAAAAATTTCACAATTGTGCTTAATCAAAACAACTTTTTTAGTGCTTTGCAAAAGTAGGAAGTATTCTGTAAATTACTCTTGAGGAACACTCTCATCATAGAGTCTCTATTATCTAAACCATTTATTATACATTTAATTGTGTATTATCCTTAATTTTTTGACTTTCCATAGATCAAGGCACATGAATCAAACTTTGTGTAAAGGCTCTTTTCTCTTCTCTTAGTGCCATGGTGCTTAATACGATATGAGCAGTAGCACATTTAACAAAAAATTAACCTCTATGTGTTTTCAACATGGAAATTCTACCTTCTGGTTTGTTCATTACTTTCTTAAACTGTCAGAAGCTACAATTTGTTTTTTTTAATTTCAGGTTAATGTGAGGGTATAAACAACTAGGCCACAGTATTTGCATTTGTTAGGTAGAGTCCCTATTGTAGCTGTGTCCCGTACCCAAAGGTGTGCTGTATACCTTTACATTGTGCCCATTAAGTGGGAGAACCCCATTCCCCTCCCTTCCCCTCTCCCTCGCTTCCCCTCCCCCCAACTTGAATTGAATTGAGTTTTTCTTTATGTGGGCATGAGTTAGATCATCTACTGGCTTCATATTAGTATTGAGTACATTGACTATTTGATTTTCTATTCTCATGATAGTTTACTGAGGAGGAGAATGTACTCTAACTCCAACCCATTAAACACAAAAGATGTAAAGTCTCCATCTTTTAATGGCTGAATAGTATTCCATGGTAGACATATACCACAGTTTGTTAATCCATTCTTGGGTTGATGGGCATTTAGATTGTTTCCACATGTAGACAATTATAAATTGAATTGTAATAAATAATCTATTACAAATGTCTTTATAATAGAATGATTGTTTTTCTTCTGGGTAGATGCCTAGGAATCGGATTATGGGATCAAATGAGAGGTCTAATTTGAGTTCTTTGAGGATTCTCCGTACTTCTTTCCAAAGAGGCTGTGTTAGCTTGCAGTCTCCCCAACAGTGTAAAAGTGTCCCCCTTCTCTTCACATCCATGCCAGCATCAGCACCTTTGGGACTTTGTGATGTAAGCTGTTCTCACTGGGGTTATGGGGTCTCTTGGCAGTTTTGATTTACATTTCTCTGATGATTCGAGATGAGGAGAAGAAACTACATTTTTGTACACAGAGTCTATTTTCAAGTAAGTTGGAGGGGTGGAGGTGATAGGTGAAATTAAACCTAACAGGTACAGTAAACCATATCTGGGTGATGAACACGTTTATAACCCTGACTCAAATGTACAAAAGCAATTTATGTAACCAAAACAATTGAACACCATAACATTCTGAAATAAAAAGAGTCTATTTTCATAGATATATTTATTAAAATATATACATGTTATTCTAAGAAAACATTAACACCTATATAAAGATATCCATGTAAAGAAACATATGTTAGTTCCAAAATATGATAGTAAGAAGTTGGGGATTTTTTTTTTTTTTTGCAGTTTTTGGTCAGGGCTGGGTTTGAACCCGCTACCTCTGGCCTATGGGGCTGGCACCCTACTCCTTTGAGCCATAGGCATCACCCATAGTAAGAGTTTTTTAAGGATAAAGAAGAACTATAATTTTCTGGAAAAAAGTTTTTATCTCCATCTTTATCACCGACATGAGTTCTTATTTTCTTAGTTAACAAAAAATTTCCCCCCAACCAAATTTCTCTTGTTCGACCTCTCTTTTATTTGTGAATTACCTGGTAAAATGGGAGTCTTTTTCTAAGAAATAAAAAATCTTCCACTAAACTCACTTGAAAGGTGTCATGAGTAAGAGAGATACCTGGTGCTAGATCTTCACATTGAAGGAATCATCCTTGTAGACTAGCAAGTGACTAATTCTCACCCAGAAGACCTCATTTCAACAAGATCGCTCTCTGGGACTTTTCTCTGGGTTTGTGCCATCCCCTTGGCCCTCCTTCAATCTTAGTCATAGCGACACATAACCCTACGAATTAGCTCCTTCCCATCTTACGTATGAACATTATTTTTATAAATCTCATTAACTCTGGGCTGTGCTATGTGTGTTTCCTTGCCATTTTGTCAGTACATGTAATTTGATCCATCACGCATGTCAACCTGCACATTTCTTAAGCATGATTTCAGGTTGAAAGAAAAAAAGTGAGAATATAGCAAGTAGGAAAGAATTATATTTTACAAAATAAAATGGTTTCCTTGACATACGTTAATATTTTCAAATCCAGTAATGCTTTTCTTAAGCTATAAAAAGACTTACAGACACTTTAAAATTTGACCTTTACTTCCTAGAAAAGTGGAAAAAAAAAGAGTCATAGCCCTGTGGAATTCTCTGATAAAAACTATCATATCATGAAATATTCCATCAGGGTGCTGACAATGCAAGGACACGGGGATGTTTACTTAGTTACGCTATTTAAGGTTTAATGGAGAAACTTCGTATTGGGAATAGCTATTCCTGCCTATTAGACGTGGGAATACATGAGACTTTTTAGAAGAACTATTTACTGTGAGATGCAAAGTTTATAGCACAGACTGGTTAGCTCTTTCAGTTTTGCTTCTAACAAATTTCCTCTTGTTTTCTTTTCTTTCTTTTCTTCTTCTTTTCCTTCTCCTTCTTCTTCTTCTTTTGTTTATGATAGCTTTTTGTTTATTTGTTTGAAACAGAATCTCACCCTGTTGCCCAGGCTAAAGTGCCATGGTGTCAGCCTAGCTCCTCCTGAGTTCAAAGGTTCCTCCTGCCTCAGCCTCCCATTGGGACAACAGGTGCCAACCACAACCACAGCATCTGGCTAATCCTCCTGTTTTCTTACTAGTTGAACATGCTTTTGTGAGGGAATTGATGAGACTATGCTAGGAGAAGGTTCAGTCCTCCTCGGACTCTAGGACTTCTTGCCCTCCCATATTAGCCATGAAAATCCCTTTTTCCTTTGTTGAAGATCAGTTTTGAGTTGGACACCTGACCCAATTTACTGTAATGAGAAGTCAGAGAGTTCTGCCAGGGAATTGATAAAAGAGAGATTTAAAGAAATGTCCCCCCTCCTTTTCTTTCCTACCTTGGAGCTGATATATGCAGTGCTGATAGTCACCTTGCAAACACATGGGGGCACCGGGAGAAGCACAGGGCTGTGATCTGGCTCCCTGACACTGGTGAGCACATGAGTGAATCAATCCTGGGTTAAGCTCTTTCCTGGATTTTGAGAGAATAAACCTGTACAATTTCATCCACTTTTACTGAGTTTAAAGTTGCCACCTAAAACTTTGTAGTATGCTTTTGCGTATATCTGGGTGACAAAGTTAAATCTGCTAGAATAAGGTAGGGTATGACCCTGGTGTTACCAGAAGGCTTTCCAGATTGGCTAGGTAGACTTAATGGGGGCCACACTATTTGCTGTTAGGCAGTCCCCAGTAGAAACCTCCATTTGTGGCCCACAGGCTCTCAAATAGGCCTTGGTGGTTTGCAAGGTCAGTATATTCACTCCTGTTAATTTGTGCTATGTCCCTGTGAGTAGCTCATTGCCCACTTTTCATTTGTGTGATCTAATTGACTCCTATGGTCATATGACTTGAGCCTTCTGGCTTGGGTTAAAGGTCTGCAGAAACAATCCTTGAAACATTTATGCAATCATCTTAAGGAACTAAGAAACAACATTCACAATATTCTCAAACATTTTCTATGTCATTTCCATCACCAAAAGTTAATTTAAAAAAATGACTGCATGCAAATATGTAGGCATATTAATCTTTATCACACTGCTAATTTCAATGATAAAATCATTAATAAAATGGTGATTTTAAAAAATTAAAATATAGTATACTTAGTCATCAAAAAGTTATTTTTCTGTATTATTTTTCATATTTGTCTCTGTTTCCTTTTTTATAATAAATTAAAAATGAAATTGCTAATTTAGCCCCTGGATTACACAAAGTAAGTTCATATAGATGTAAAGCAGGTAGATTTTATGATTTTTGGTGAATATCCATCATGCCTGTCATGGCCGTATTATGTACTGAAAAAGCACTCAAGTTTAGATTTGACTGTACTTATACAACTGTATTTGTGGAGGATTTCTTATGAAAATTTGCATATTTGAACTGCAAGCCAAATAAAGGAAGAGCTATATTCACATGACTGAGGGTGGCAAAGGACAAGGTGAGCCACCCAAAAGTCTCAAATAATTTGTGAAAATATCTATCATTGACATATCCATGTAGGCTTATGTTTCTGAAAAGCTGACATATCACAATCTTTATTCTTGGTTCTACCACTTTGAGGCATTGGAAGAAGGATATAATTTCTTTAAATTTAAGTTACATTTTAATGGTATTTAATGCTTCTCCTATCTTCAAGCGTCTGCATGCAAATGATAAAAATGTATGTGGAATAATCTTTGAAGAAAATATGTTATTCGGTAAACATCTCTTCAGGTATTTGAAAATGTAGTATTTTGTTTGACGAGTATTCGTATTTAGGATATCTGTTGATATTATACAACATGCAAATAAATGAGAATCTTTTAAAAGTGAAGTATTAAATAGATTGGATTCAAATTTTTATATAAATTTTGCTGCTATCACATTTACATTTAAACTCAGCCAATTGTTACAATCATAACATTTTGTGAGTGAATGTTTATGAACTTCATAATTTTAAATGAGAATGTTCCTTCCAACATCCTTATAAGGGAATAGGCTGCTACTTACAGAAGGGAAGGGCAAAAACCCAGTAAGCCGTTTTATGCTTTCTCTCTTAATCTTAAATTATGCCTTGGTATCCTAACCTTTAGTGTAAACTGTTCTGTTCTGGAAGTTTACGTTTTTCAAAAATAGAACAATGAGGCAGATAAAATACAAGGCTATATAAACAGACCTCTTCCTGCCAAGGGAGAGTACAGTGAAAATAAGCCAGTTCCTATCATGGATATGTACATACACATTTTCAAGTTTCTGTTTTTTGAATGAGAGAATCGTCTGATGCTGCTGAGTGCTGGGTGCCTTAGAGGAAAGACTGATGAGACATCTCACAAAGTTTGGAATCTGGAATGAAAAAATAGAGAAACAAATGTTTATACTGGCTCAGGGGAGAGTTTCCATAATTCATGACACATAAAAGAGATTGTAATGCAAGAAAAATGGGATCTTTCTCACTTGTTTTTGATCCTGGCATTTTGATCCAAATCGCAGATATTTCTTGCTTCCTACTGTAATAATTTTGTCTTGGTAGCAAAATTATAGTGAGCCTTAAAACCCATCCCACTGTCAAGTAACTTTAGGAAGTGGAGTATTGATTTTAGAAGAACTTATTCTCCATTGGAAGGACAGTAGTTTACATGGCAGAGCAGGAAGAATTACTATTATATCTTTACGCTGACATGGGTTCAAATCCTCTTTCCACATGTGTCTCCAGGACAAATTCATCAACCTTCTGTATCTTAGATCTTTAATTTCTAAAACGAACAGAATAATATTTATCCAAAGACAGAAAACATGTATAGCTCTTAGGTGTCCCTGTTCACAGTGACAGGAGGGCACTCTGGACGCCGCAGAACCCACAGAGGTGGGGAGAGGCGTGAGGAGGGCGCGCAGGGGCGGAGCAAAGGAGAGAGAAGCCACAGTGGACACCGGGGGTGGAGGAAGACGGGGTAGAAATTGTGATTACTGTTGTGGAATCCATAAAAGTATGTACTTTTAATAAAGAGAAGTCATCATGTGCCCACAGCAAAAAGTGGATGTTAAAGTGACGCATGGTATTCAAGATTGAAAAGTGTAAAATAAATGAAAAAGAAGACTGGGTATTAAAAAAAAAAAAAAACAGTCATCTTGGCGACGTAAACCCCTTATCTGGTGGTAAAGAGAAGACAGTGGGGTGTGGGAGACGATTCTTCCATGCACGCTCTGCTCCGTCTGCACTCACGGCTGCCCCACTGGCACCGGTGATGGGGAGAGACGTGGAGGACCAGACGGGCCTGCACCTTCAGCGTCCATCTGGCCTCGAAGGAAGCTCACCACCGACACGGGCCTTTAACAGAACAGGATAAAATCTGTGCAATGGGATTCTTTGAAATTTAGATTTTTTTCTTATGAGAAAATATTAATTTTATATTCTCTACATGGCGTGATTCCCACAAGAAGCACTAAAGTAGCATGATTAAGCATCAGATTAAAATAAAACATTAAATAGAACAAATCTCAATATCTATTCCTAGATTTAGATGGACGTTGCTACATTTCATCCCCTTAGGAACTGGATAAGATTAACATACTATTCAAAACAGTGTTTAGCCATAGAAATGCTTTCCTATCACCTGGGAAGCAAACATCACACCTCTGTGGGGGTTTTGCTTTGTTCACAGTGTGTGTGTAATATTTTATATTTGGCTACTTAAGAACAAAACTTAAACTGCTTTATCTGATGCGGTAACAAGAGCCAAAATTACAGATTTGGAAAATTGAAAGCTTAAATATTTATTATTTTTCTCGTATGCAAAGTAAATCTTAAAAATGTAGCCCACTCTGTATTTTTAAATAAAAATCTAAGCAGCTGCTAGGTATCCTCTGCCGTGTTGTGAAATGTTAAAATGTTAATCTTCCTGAAATTCCTTTGGCAAATGCTGCATTTCAGGGGGTGAGTGATGCCATTAGCCAGCTTTCACCCTGCAGCTGGTCTCCCTGGCTTCTGGGCTTAGGTGTTGTGTCTCTCTTCTTCAAGAGCATGATCTATGCACAAATGACTTAATAAATAAAATAATTTTTTAAAAAAGAAAAGAACAAAAAAGCATGAGGGGACCAGCAGGGCCCTTATATTGAAGCAGATATTTGAAATGAGTACGGCTTTTTATAAACCATCTAAATTCTTCAAGGTAAGAGTGAAAGTTGCAAATAATATTTCACTTACCCTGCAGAACACAGAACACAGCTAGTTAAGTTTAAGCTGAGCACACTTCATCTAAAAACAACAGCTGGAAAACTTGCTTCCTAATTTTTTTCTAAAGACTTATGAGTATCGTGACCCAGAGAGTCATGCTAAATCATTTTGTTCCGATGAATGAGAGAACATTTCCAAAAATTTCAGGCTTGTCAAAAACATTATTCATCTATTTAAAAATCCATTACCATGAAATGTAACTTTTAAGGGAGAAATACATTTGTCAGCATAACTTGTACACATTAGAGGTTCTGCTGTTCCTCTGAAAAAAACTGTTGTCTTGCCCTAAGGTCATAAATTAGGAATGCTATTTGTTTTATCTGAAAAGTTCTGAATTATGAGAAATTCAATTAAATTATTTGCAAAGTGTTAAAAAAAAACCCTGCAGTTTGGGGCATTCTTTAAATTGCGAAATAAAAGGCTCTGTCTTTAAAAAGTCTTTTCTGACCTCAAGGGTAAGTATGGCAGTACCGGGAGACGGAAGCGGCACCTTAGGTGTTCCCAACTCAAAAGGACCCTAGTTACGTTTTCAATAGATGAGGTGAGAGCTTCATTCTCAGGAGGGATTCTAACTTGATTGGCAATTGGTTAATGAAGCCATCATGCGTGTCACCTCTCTCAATTGTCCTTAAATGGCAATCATTTGTCTTGGTGAGTTTTCAGGAGCAATTCTATGTAATAGCACAAAGATGAGCTCTAAAATGCCCTGTCTTAATTGTTTATTTTGGTATATGCTATGTGCCCAAGGAATGCTTTCTATACCTTCTACATTACAGAGTTTCAATTAGCATAGCAAATAGCATCACGAAAGGGGCGATGAAATAGGTCCTGATGGCTTTCACAGACATGCCAAATAGAAAGATAATGATTGCATTTTCTGTCCTCATCTTAGTTTTAAATCACACGTCTATCTCAATAAATATTGAGTCATAGGCCCCAGATCTGTAGTCCAAATCTAATTTCTTTGTGAGATTTGAAAAGCTTGTGTATTTTTGTCTGTGAACGTTTTTAAAAGTCTATACTGCCAAGAATTGAGTTGGTATAATATCACAGGCTGCTGAATTTATTTAAAAGAAGAAAAATGGAAGAAAATGAGCAAGTGTTGAGGATTTACCTGCAGGATGAGATGCGGCTGTAGGGAGCACATTCCCACATTGCCAGGAGGCGGCAATCAATTAATTTCTTTTCTATGCTATTAGTGATGTTGAGATTTGGTATTTCTTTAGCACCTTGCAGTTTACAAAGTTATTTCTAATACACCTTATGTGATTCTCACAATGATTCCTACAAAAAGATAGGACACATGTTCCTCATTTTTCCCCTCAGTTTCCATGTGAGGAAATTTGAAAAGAGGAAGCTCAGAGATGGACTTACCCACCCCTCGTGTCAGAGTGGAAGGACGTCTTCTACCCCTGCCCCAAGGCTCTCCTCATTCTGCATTCCGCTGTCTTGATTCCTGAGCAAAGAGCATGTGCTGATACACTATTAGTGTATTTTTATATCTCCTGTGCTGATTTGAAGCCTACCACAAACTAGAGAAGGTAAGAAAGGCACACTAGATGTAAAATTCTGAAAATAAAAATGTGCATTATTTATCTCCCACTTAAGTCTACATTGGTGGTTCTCACTTCTAAAATAATTCAAACAAGGATGATGAGATCCCATTGGAACCTCCGTAGGTGCCTTTGAAGTATTTAGTAGGCACTAGAGAGAGTTGGATTTTTTTTTTTTTAATATTGTGAAATATTCTCTTTGGTCTTGGGATCTACGTAGTCTGGAAAACTTGTAAATCTTTCTATTCTATCTGTCTCACTAGAGACTTAGGGGCACCTCATTCTTGCAAAAAAAAATTGCTCTACTAGCAGCTATTTGAAGAAATATTATATAAAATATAAGCCAGAAAGAAATTATATAAAAAGCACAAATAAAACCACGTATTATTATAGGTGGTAAAACATTTAATTTCTAGAAATTAGATTTTTCTTTGAAAAGGGTCACATACATGGCTTATCTTACAAGGGTACAAGTGAATCTTTCTAAAAGCAGAGTATGAATGTCTTAACTCAATGAGTAAGAGAATGACATGAAGGTTATATTAACCAGTTTGATGAGAATATTTCAATATATATATGAAAACAGTACACTGTACCCCATGATTACATTAATGTACATAGTTATGCTATAAGAAATTTAAAAAAAAGTTACATGCCATAAAAGGAAGCAAAATATTTTGTTTGAAATTTTTTGTTTTATTCAAAAAACTCAAGAAAACTATTGTAGCAGTGCACTGCATTACCACTCATGATTTGCTAACATTAAAGTTTGGAGAATCGAACATTAGCCTTTATTTAGCAAACATTGAGGACAGAGGGTAGAGTCCTATCAGCTAGTATTAAGTGTCTCTATGTTTAAAGAACCACTGAAGTTCTAGGGACAGCTTGTGTTTTACATCTAGAAATTTCACTTGGTTTTAAATATTGCTGAGATTCTAAAGAAAATGTGGCAGAAAATGTAAAGTTAATGTGTCATTAACCATAATGTAATACAATTTCATGGCAAACTGAAGTTCAAAATTTTATGCTTGAATATCATCCTTAAGAAAGGCATTGCTATATGTTTGTGTATTCATGGAGAGACTGAATGTCAGGAAACGCATGTCGCTTTCAGACCCAACGGTGAAGGTGATCTCAGCAAAATATCCCCAACTGAGACATGGACTGGCGTGGGAGGGGCAGGATGGTACACTTTTTGTTTTCACCTTTTTTTTTTTTTTTAAGTAACTGTGTTAAAATCTGTGATTTTTACTTTGGGAAAAATTCTGACATGGGAGCTTTATGTTTTTAGTGTTTTGTAAAGTATCTCCCACTTCCTGAATTCCAGTGCTAGAGTTTATCAGTTGCGTTCAATGCATAGACTTGATTTCTTTGCTGGTTCTAGTATGAAAATCAACTACTCTTGTGAATATGTGGAAACCCAGTAGGCTACCCTGATTAGTTTTGTTTATTTTTTGGCTCCCTTGGTTTGTGAATGGTACCAATGCTCACATTTTTTATTGTACCTTAAAAAATTTCAATTTTTCTTTCTACTCCCATTTTTCTTTACTCCCTATATACAATCTTTCCTCCAAAATTATAAGCTACAGTAATTTTTATCAAATCATTTTAGTCACCCATATAGTCTATTCTCTTTTTAACTTAGGAGATTTATTATTTATAAGACATTTATTTGGCACGTAATCTTAATTCGAATTCATTTTAGATAGCATTGTTGTTTACTTTTTGTTTAAAAGTTGCATGTGTATCTATGGTTTATATAACCAGATAAAAGGGAAGACCCATGTTGTATGTTTTTCTGGGTTGTTTCTTATCCTTGAGCTTCATTAGGGACACCGACTTTGGATTCTGAAATTGAGCCTTATGTGCCCTGACTGGAGTTGAATGCCAAATATTCTTTTTTTGTTTGTTTGTTTGTTTGAGACAGAACCTCAAGCTATCCCCCTGGGTAAAGTGCCATGGCATCACAGCTCACAGCAACCTCCAACTCCTGGGCTCAGGCGAGTCTCCTGCCTCAGCCTCCCAAGTAGCTGGGACCACAGGCGCCTGCCACAACGCCCGGCTATTTTTTGGTTGCAGCCGTCATTGTTGTTTGGCGGGCCCGGGCTGGGGATTTGAACCGGCTACCTTAGGTGTATGTGGCTGGCGCCTTAGCCGCTTGAGCCACAGACGCCGAGCCCAAATATTCTTTTTTAAGGATTAAAAAATGTTATATTTTGAAAGAAATTTACTTTTTTCAACTATGTGACCGCACCAATCAGAACAATAAAGGAGCACTGTAGGTGAGCCCCGAATGTGCACAAACAAGAAGTGTATAATCCCTGAGGGAATTATTCAAGCTGGGCAATGAAACATGCTGAAAATATGGCTGTGAGCAAGAAACAGAATGTTAACAATCACTTTTTCCATGGAGTTCGTGTTCTAGTCCAGATCTTCCCAGTGGGTGGGGCTTAGAGCCCTAATGCTCGATATGATGTCACAGCAGCTGGAAGGGTCCATGGTTGGTTGCAACCAGCTTTGTCCATGTGCCATACAAATATATATACATATATATATATATATATATATTTTTTTTTTTTTTCTCTTTGTGCCATTACATGAATGGAGTTGTAATGATATAGTGTTTGATTCATCCAAACAAAGAACTGTATTCATCATTCCCTGTATACTAAGGATTGAGCCCACGGCAAATGCTCCTAGGTTCCATAAATGCACGGGTCAGTTGTCCCTCAGTGAGGCCTGGTCCCGTTATCTTAGTTCCTTTACCTATGTGTAACTTTCACCAAATTCACATCGCTTACAATTTTACATTTATTTAGATAAATACATTATTAATTTTTACTCTGTAAATAGACTGCCATCTCTCCTAGGAAAGTGATGGCTTTGTTTTTGTTGATCATTACATTTCGAGTATACAAAAGAAATACTTAGTTGTTAATACTCGTTAAATGAAAGCATGATTTTACGTCTAAATAACCTTTCTGTAGTCTTAGAGAAACACGAAATATTTTATTTGTAGAAAAGCATAATTAAAACAATCATATTTTATGCTTTCCATATTATTTAGATTTAAATATTTTTCTCTTTCATAAGTTAATAGTAACTTATGTTAATAGTTAATATGTTACTAGTAACATAAGTTAATAACATTATTATAACATTAACATCGATATACTGTATGCTCAAAACGTGTGCATTTTTCTTTAGAATTGCAATTACTTTTGTAAATTTTAATTCTAAGCTGGTCATCACACAAATACAACTGTCATTTTAAAATATTGTTTCCTTATGCCTTTTAACTGTAAGAAATGTACTTCTGCAAAAAATATTTTTTTTTTTTTTTTTTGAGACAGAGCCTCAAGCTGTCCCCCTGGGTAGAGTGCCATGGCATTACAGCTCACAGCAACCTCCCAACTCCTGGGCTCTAGCGAGTCTCCTGCCTCCGCCTCCCAAGTAGCTGGGACCACAGGCGCCCGCCACAACGCCCGGCCATTTTTTGGTTGCAGCCGTCATTGTTGTTTGGCGGGTCTGGGCTGGGGATTCGAGCCCGCCACCTTAGGTGTATGTGGCTGGCGCCTTAGCCGGTTGAGCTATAGGCGCCAAGCCAAACAGTTTTATTTTTAAGGAGGCGGTACAAAGTTGTTTTTCAAGGAGGAAAGTCACATTTTCAACTTAACTATAAGAAGAGAAACAGGCACAAATTCCCACATAAACATAATCTATTATTACTGTGTGACCTCTAAAATACGAGCAATACTGCATATCTACATGATCAGCTGGAAGATGTACGTGACTACTTTGAATTGCAGCTGTGAAGTTAACAGCTAAAGTTTTAAGGAAAACACCTTTTTCTCCTGCTGGGTTAAAAGTTGAAGCTTAGAGAAAGTATGTTGTTATCTGTTGAGGAGGGCCAGTAGAGGGGGGTTCGTCCCCTGGATGTTCTCCCAAGCCACAGGGGAGGGGAGAACATCACCTGCCACCTCACAGCTTACACTCTACAGCACAGCCTTTCTGGTTTTCTGAATAGACAGTCACTGGCGACCAGGAACAAGTGGATGGTGACTTACACAGGATAGAGGTAACAGTAGAGCAACACTTGGAGTGATGATAGTAAGTGCAGGGCAGCATGTACCATTCTCAACAGTGGTGAAAAACTGGGGGTCTTCCAGGACCATTGTGTTTGGATTAATCCAAACTAGAAAGAATTTTTCTTTCTCTTTTAAGTGAGCTGCTTGGAACAAGGAGATGCCCACATGACCCCTGTCAAAGAATTCATTCAAGAGGCATGGATTTAATGCTTCCATTGGGCCAGGCACTCTGCTGGGGTGGTGGGAGCCCTGGGCTGAACTCAGCGCTTTTCCTGAAGGAAATTGCTCTTGGGGGGGGAAAGAAGGGTTTTCCAGAGCCCACAACCCTGCAAAGGATGCAGGCAATGCTTGTCACAGTGATGGGGTAACTACAGAGTTAAACCTCTGTTCTAGGCCCTAATCCCAAAGAAGGGAAAGGAACAGGGTGCAGCGGAACCTGTGATCACCTGAGCTGTGTCTGGTTCTATGATTGAGAGGCATCTATTGAGTGCTGCTGGCAGGTTAACCCCAAGCAAGTGGGAACCTGGAGGGGAAGAACAGAAGGAGACAATGGGTACGTAGACAGGAGCATGACACTGCTGAAGAGAACTTGAGGGAGAGACAAGCAACAGTATGGTGTTGCGCGATTAGTCAGGAGACCAGCTCTGTCCCTGGCTTCCTAGTAACTGCTATTGAGCGTGGTTGCTAGGCAATGGGAGGCCTTCCAGACAGTTGGGTAAGAACCTTAGTTTGCGTGGGTGTAGATCAGAGCATCACAGGATATTGTTAATGCTGAAAATGGTTACTGGGTTCACTGTTTCAGTTTTTTTTTATCCATTTGTTGTACAAAATAATGTAACAATTGAAGCACAAGGTCTGGAAAAATGAGAAAGAAGTTACCCCATGAGGTTGTTATCCTGACAGTGTGAAAATTGCCATCTTTACTCTTTACATTCTCCACAGGAACACATTTTCATCTTGTTATATCCTAGCACATGTAGCTTTAAATCTTGCTTTTTTGACTTTGATTTAGATCATTACAAGCATCCCTTGAGCTACTTCAGAGTTTTCAAAATAATCTTCTCTGATGACTGCAGGGCTCCACGCAATGGATGGAATATTTCTCATTAACTATTCTCCTCTTGTTTTGACATTGAATTTGCTTTCAATTTTTTGCCATCATAAACAGTACTGCAATATGCATCTTACTGCAGAGAGCTTCTCCTCATCCTTTAGATCACTGCTAAGGGATGGGATGATTGCATCAAAGGACATGAGTATTCCCATTACTTTCTATATCTTGGAAAATTGTTCCCCTCAACACTGAAAATTAATCTCTGTAGTATTATAAATTCTTCGCTTGTTAGATGGGATTTCTCTAAAAGAGAAGGGATTGGTCCAATGTCCCACAGCCAGCACCACGCTCAGTTCTAGGTCCCTGACCTAACACCCCCATCTAGGACATCAACACCGGATGATTCTATCACTGTGTTTGATTGAATTAAAAAAGGTCTTATGCATCTCTTAATTTACCTTATAGCTCTTATTGACCAATCCACAGGCTATGGCCCAATTCTTTCTCCACCCCGATATTTTGAGAGTATGTTTGTGTTGCAAGATGGAAAGATACTTGGAAAGTCTTGTCCAAAGGAAAGAATCTTTGGGGGTAGTTGGGCAAGTCACCATTGGCACAAATCCCAGACTCTTCTACCTGGATAGCTGGTCTCAGAAATATTCAGAACAACCCGTTTGTGGCAGAGTTTGGGGACAGGCCCCATGTCCCTTCATTAAATGAAATACATTGAATGCCGAAATGTGGCAGATCATAGAGTTATAGATGATTCCACATGCCCCCAGGGTCATAAGGCTCATGGTCATGAATGGATAATTGACAGAGTAACGCATGTGCTCAGGAAATCTGCTGGCTCTATGCTCTCTTCCCAGGAAATGCCATATTTTCCTTGCGTCACTCCTACTGTCATTGCCTGGGAACACGGGAGCTCTTGTCACCCTGCCTTCCCTGCAGGGAGGTCATCTGCACACTGTAGGTGCTGGTGAGCTGTTGAAAGGACAAGTTTGATATCCTGTATTTCCAAGCATTGGAAATGCTTGGGACCAGAAGTGTTTTGGATTTCAGACCTATTTAGATTTTGGAATATTTGCATTATTATATTTATCAGCTCAGTATGCCTCATTTGAAAAGCCAAAATCCTAAATTCTCTAATGATCATGTCTTTTTTTTTTTTTTTTTTGAGACAGAGCCTCAAGCTGTTGCTCTGGATAGAGTGCTGTGGCATCACAGCTCACAGCAACCTCCAACTTCTGGGCTCAAGCGAGTCTCCTGCCTCTGCCTCCCAAGTAGCTGGGACTACAGACGCCCACCACAACACCCAGCTATTTTTTGGTTGCAGCCATCATTGTTGTTTGGCAGGCCTGGGCTGGCTTCAAACCCACCAGCTCAGGTGTATGTGGCTGGCGCCTTAGCTGCTTGAGCCACAGGCGCCAAGCCAATGATCATGTCTTTTGAGCATGCTGTCCACACTCAAAAAGTTTTGGATTTTCGACTTTGATTTAGATCATTGGATTTTGGAGTATTTTGGATTTTTGGATTAGGGATATTCAACCTGTACAAGGCTCAAGAAGAAGTACAACGATCAACATCTTTAAAATTCTACTTGGTGATTAAATATGGCTTAGCACATTTGTGCTAACCCATTTCACACTCAGTCTGGCTGACTCATTTCTCCCTGTAACCTACAGGGACTGGTGAGGGAGCAGCACTAGTATCGGCCTAAGATGGTTCTTGCTGACTTATTTGATGTGATATATGTGATGATCCAAAAGAGTTTCATGATTCTTTAGTGGCTTATTTTTGTTTGTTTTTCATTTCACAAGGGCTTGCTTTAAACCTGTTACTGTTTATAAGAAAACAATATATTCTTACAGTTCTTTCTATAATGTTCTGTTAAATTATATATAAAATAAAATTTAGCATTTAATCATTTTTAAGCATATATTTCTGTGGCATTAAGTCCATTCATACTGATATGCAACCATTACCCCCATCCATCTCCAGAACTTCTTCATCTTCCCCAACTGAAATTCTGTACCCATTAAACACTAACTCCCCATTCCTCTCTCCTTTCAGCCCCTGCTAACCACTATTCTTCTTCTTTTTCTTTCTTTTTTTTTTATGAGACAGAGTCTCACTCTATCACCCAAGCCAGTTCACCCTAGCTCACAGCAACCTCAAACTCCTGTGCCCAGCAATCTTCCTGCCTTAGCCTCAGGAGTAGCTGGGACTACAAGTGGCTACCACAATGCTCGGCTAGTTTTTTCTATTTGTTGTACAGATGGGGGTCTTGCTCTCGCTTAGGCTGTTCTCAAACTCCTGAACTCAAGCAATCCTCCTGCCTCAGCCTCCCAGAGTGCTAAGATTACAGGCCTGAGCCACACTGCTCAGCCACTATTCTACTTTCTGTCTTTTTAAATTTGGCTACTCTCTGAACCTCACATAAGTGGAATACCTTTTGTGAATGGCTTCTTTCACTCAGCAAGGTTCATCCATGTTGTAGCAAATGTCAGAATTTCCTTCCCTCTCAAGGTTGAAAAATGTTCCATTGTGTATGTCTGTACCACAGTTTGATTATCCACCTGTTTATCTGGTGATGGACACTTGGGTTGCTTCCACCTTTTGCTATTGTGGATAATGCAACCATGAACATGAGTGTACAAACATTTCTTTGAGACCCTATTTTCCATCCTTGGGGGTACATATGCAGAAGTGGACTTCGTGGGTCAGCCTTATAGTCCTTAACCACTCAGTTAGGGTCAGCTCCTGGGATGGGTAGGGGAATGAAGGGAGGGAAGAAGTATGATCTTACTTGTTTATCCTTGTTCTGTAGGGGAAGAGGACAGAACAAAAGTGACCAAACTTATTTCCTCTGAGAAAGATCATATGTGGAGAATATGGATCTGTTCACATTGAAGAAAATGGAGAAGAGGGTAAGAATTCCCAGAGTGGTGAGTCCTGCCAGCCTTGGAATGAAGCTAGGGTGCTAAAAGCTCTAAGCTCTCCCCAGTGGGATAAAATCCAACATGGAAAGTTAATAATTTGATGTAGAACCTCAGTGATGACTGTGAAGAGCCAGTCAATGACCAGTTAGACCTGGGGTAGGGTGTGAGTAAGGCCAGCGTCCTGGATGTGCAACCTGTGCAGCTGCACATGGCCCCCACACTTGGGGTTTAATGTTGGGCAGTCACTGCCTTGCAATTCTTAATCGTTTTATCTTTGAATTTGTGTTTTGTTATGAAGTCTGTTGAAGCCACAGAGTGTGAACGGAGCAGAAAGGGAAGGTAGGGAGGCTTGGGGCCTCAGCTCAGGTGGGATCCCACCTCCCAGGTGCCTCCTTACAGCTCCTGGACAGGTTGGTGACTATTCACTCCCCACCTTCTGGAGCTCCAGACTCCATTCAACTTCCCCTTCTCTGCCCTGCTTAGTAACCACTGCTGTCCCCACTCCCAGTAGGTGACTGGGCATGGTCTGGGATTGGACACAGGTGCCCTGAAGCATCTCAGGGTGTGGCAGGCCATGGCAGCAGTTGTCCCTGCATTGGGCCAGAAGTTCCATGGCATATTCAGCAGGTGATAAGACCTTTCACTTACCCATTCATCCAGGTGCATCCTGGTGCAGAGGCCACAGTACACTTGGCGGTTTGGGTGGTGGGCCTGTAAAAAGGGGAGCTTGACTTCCTTCCCCCAGGCAGGGCATGACACATAGATCCAGAGGTTGGCATAGATTCAGCAGCCAGTTAGCCATGGTTTCCAGGATGACAGTAGCTACAGCCCAGACAGCAGGGATTCCTGGAAAGCTTTTCTGCCCACCTGCACACACACACACACATACACACAGTATCACCACTGCTACCACCAAAGCTTGATTCCTCAGCTGGGCATAAGCACTTAGAGCTAAAAGTTGCCTTTGTGCATTTTGCCTCTTACTCAGTGTACACTTTCCCAAAGAAAGTGGGCTGCAGGGTGAGCTCTAGCATGTGGCCTGCAGAAGGCTGGCAACACATGGTCTTGAGAAGTGGGCAGCTGGGGCTCAGGGCTAGGAGGTATATATAGCTCATACTTGGGTCAGGAGATGCGGGTAAGAACCTCAGCCCTCCCAGTACTTGTAGGAGATAAGCTCCCCTTGCTCAGACATGACAGTTCGCTTCAATGTGCTCCCCCAGGAGATCCTTCACCTCTCAGCTTCCATTTCCTCACTGCAATATTAGAGAAAATACTAGTACCTAGTTTATGGGGTCATGAAAATGTGTTGAGCGCAGGCCCCAGCACCTCAGCCTGTGCTCAGCAATTGGGTGCTGCTGCAGCAGTGGCAGCTGCTATTATTACCTGCGTGTGTCCCAGGGTTCCTGGGGGGTGGGGAAGTGTCACCAGTGTGGTGAGCTGACCAGTGTGCAGATCTGCCTTTTGGACTGGCAGACTCAGATTCCTGATTTGTGTTGACTCAGACAGTGTATCCTTTGTCCCCAGAGAAATCCCCCTTCATGGATGAAAGAAACCTACCAAGGCATAGCTCCAGAGTAGACCTCCTGCTGGGAGAGGCCTCTCTTTCACATGCCCCAAGGAGTATGTGCTCTGGGCAAGTTCCAGAAGCAGGACCTGAAGGCAGCCATTGTCCATTCAAGCCCTTTTAGTAGATTCTGGCTCTTGGTCCTGAACTCATGAGGTTTTTCCTGGAATACTCCAGCACTGAGCAGGGAGTAAAGTTGTAGCTTGAGACCTTTAGGTATCTGTCCTGTCAGGGATGCCTGGGGGCCCCGAAGTTCCCCACCAGGGACAGACTTAGCTCTCAAATTTTGAAGAACAGGCTAAGCTTACCCCCTGGAGTTTAGCCAAACTCCCTCAGTGCCTGACAGATAGAGCCCTCAGAGGTCACAGGGCAGGGACCAGAGTTGTTTTGCACTATGTTGTTTCTCTATGGAAGAACCAGGTGGAAAATAACGGGATGTCCTGGGGACACTGAATCTCTATTGTCTGAGCTCTGAATTTAGCCTCATGCCTTTTTTTTTCTGAGACAGAGTCTCAAGTTGTTGCCCTAGGTAGAGCGCCATGGTGTCACAGCTCACAGCAACCTCAAACTCTTGAGCTTAAACGATTCTCTTGCTTTAGCCTCCCAAGCAGCTGGGACCACAGGCGCCTGCCGCAACGCTCATTTATTTTTTTGTTGTTGTTGCAGTTGTCATTGTTTTTAGCAGGCCTGGGCCCGGTTTGAACCGCCAGCCCCAGTGTATGTGACTGGGGCCCTACCCACTGAGCTATGGACACCACCCGCCTCATGCCTTCTTAACATGCAACAGACCCCTGCAGTCACTAAAGCATTTTAACACCTTCCCTGCTTACTTACTTTCAGTTCCTCTCTGCCAAGCCTCTCAGTGCCTGGCCCATCATCATTCCACCTCCTTATAGGAACAACAGTGAGGTAACATCCTTTAGATCTGAGCCTACTTGAACCCAAGTGCCATAATAAACAGTGCCACCTTTGTTACATTTTGGTCCCAAGTGTTCTGATCCCATCCCATCCCATCCTTTCTTCATCCTTTCTTTAGTTTTTACCTATCAGGAAGACAAAGAAGCTCAGTCTTAGGATAAAGAATTCCTGGGAGTGGTCAACAGGGTCAAATTAAACACAAAGGTTAAAGAAGATCTGAACCAAGGAAATACTGTTTAATGTAGCAATCCAATCATCTGGAGACCTTTCCAGACCTTGAGGTTTGGGTAGTCATGGAGGTGGGCGATACAGTATGGAAAGCTGAGATGAGAACAGGGGGTGATACAATATTCTTTCAAAAAGTAAGAATATGTCCTGGGTTTGGGGGCTGCGTCTGTGGCTCAAGGAGTAGAATGCCAGACCCATATACAGGATGTGGTGGGTTCGAACCCTGCCGTGGCCAAAAACTGCAAAAATATATATATGTTCTGGGTTTGGAAACAAAGTATGCTTTCCAGTTTTAGTTCTGATACTTTCTATCTATGTGATATTTAATCAGTTAATCTCCCATGGTCTTATTTTTTTCCTCTGTAAAATTGGTTTAAGAATATAGAACCAGATTGTAGTAACAATCAATTGTTCATTTTTTTTCTAAGAGTAGTGTTGCATAACCCTGTGGATAAATAAGATGATTTTAGGTAACACATGAAGAACATTAAAAAAAAAAAAAAGGGTTTGTACTTATTCTGTTGTGTTTTAGGAAATATTATAACCAGCACACTGAATTCACAGTTTCACAGATATTACTGTTTGGGACAACTCTAAACATTTAAAAAGTGAGTTAAAGTTAATTTAAAGGAAAAAAACTAAGGAATTAAACTGTCCAGATGGTCCACAAATATAGTGAAAATCATTATGCCAGACTCAGGGAGGCCTGAAATTTGAGAAATGCCGGGTGGTGCCTGTGGCTCAAAGGAGTAGGGTGCCGGCCCCATAGGCTGGAGGTGGTGGGTTCAATCAAACCCAGCCCTGGTCAAAAACTGCAAAAAAAAAAAGAGAGAGAGAAATGCCAAGACAATACATATAAAAATGTGCTTAAATTATATAGCAATTTACAACATGAGCTATTGTTGTGAGCAAATGTTCTCTCTTCCCTGAAGACAGTGTTGAGTCCAAAGGAAAGGGAGAGGAGAAAAGTTTAACTCCCCAATAATCTCCCCCAGTCCCTGAATTCTTTGATATGGTCAATGGATATCTTTTCAGTTTGATAAGAGGCCAACAGTTTTAAGTCTCCTTCATCCCCTTCCAATCAGATTTACTACTTTGAAAATCCTCTAGTGTTAGAAATATTGAAGACCCCTCTGGTGTATAATTCAGTATATGAATCTTCGGTTTCTTTGTCCAGCCTCAAGACCCAGGATTAAAAAAATTTTTAAGTTACAGATTAGAAGAAAAGTATGACAGCATGGATATGCAGGGTAGAATGCAAAGGAGTCTAGGGAGGAATGAGTGAACGGGGAGTGTACAGGGGACGATGGGAGAGTTTGTAGGATGAAAGGCAAGGATGCCTTTCATACAATGGGAGTGTGTGTAGGGTGGAATGGAACTGTGGCTAGTGTAGAATGGAAGGTGTCTAGGGTTAAATGGGAGAGTATGTAGGGTGGAATGTAATGGTGTATAAGGTAGAATGGAAGGCTGTACATATTAGAAAAGAAAGGTACGGCTCGGCGCCTGTGGCTCAAGCGGCTAAGGTGCCAGCCATATACACCTAAGGTGGCGGGTTCGAATCCCCAGCCCGGGCCCGCCAAACAACAATGATGGCTGCAACCAAAAAATGGCCAGGCGTTGTGGCGGGCACCTGTGGTCCCAGCTGCTTGGGAGGCTGAGGCAGGAGACTCGCTTGAGCCCGGGAGTTGGAGGTTGCTGTGAGCGTGATGCCACAGCACTCTACCCAGGAGGATAGCTTGAGGCTCCGTCTCAAAAAAAAAAAAAAAGAAAGAAAAGAAAGAAAAGAAAGGTACGTGGGAGGTCTGAGACAAGAGAATCGGCTAAGCCCAAGAGCTGGAGGTTGCTGTGAGCTGTGACAGCACAGTACTCTACTGAGGGCAACAAAGTGAGACTCTGTCTCTGAAAAAAAAGAAAGGTATGTAGTGTGGTTGGACATTCAGATTGTTCTCAGTTTTTGCCTATTATCAATAATGCTGTTATGGACACTCGTGTTCTAGTCTCTTTGCCGATTTATGTTTTCATTTCTCTTGGGTAGAAGCTTAGGAGTGGAATTGCTGTGTTGTATGGTAAATGTATGCTTAACTTTGTATGCTACTGCCAAACTTTTTTTATAGTAGCTGCAATCTTTTACCTTCTTAACAGCACATATGAGAGTTCCATAGTCTCCTTATGCTAGTCAACTGGAGGCTCTTTTACACTGGAGTGGCTATATTGTGAGAATGTCAGTCTGTTGCTGGTAGCAACCATTCATTCACTGCATCATTCATTCAGCAAACATTATCTGAGTACCGACCACTACCTGGTTGGCTCTGGCCATGCAAGAAGACCCTGGCAACACGGTAGGATGGAGAAAAACAGTGCCCTAGTAACATGGTTTCAGCACTGTGGTCTTGGTATCTCCCACCCCACCCCTACCCGCCACTGCCTACTTTCAGTTGTAGGAGGCAATGAATTCTCTAATGGCAGTTTGAGTGGATCTGCTCAACTGACAGGGCCTGCCAGGGTACCCCTCCAACCCAATGGGACCAAAAAAAGTTCAGGTGATTTTTGCCCCCCCCCTTCTAAGAGGAAACTTGACCAGCCTTGGAACCTTGGGTACAACAGAGATACCAGGAGACACTGATGCCCAGCAGCCTGTGTCTGTACCAACTGAAAGCAGAAAGGGTCCGGTGAATGCTAAGAGAAGCCTAAGTAGATCAAGGGGACACGGGCTCCGGTCAGAAGGGTCATTGAAAGGATTTGTTTCTAATCGTATGTGAGATCCTCGAAAGGTGAAACGCTGTTTTTGTGGGTGAAGAGCAAGAAGAGGAAACGGGAAATACACGCAGATAACAGATGGAGATGGAGTGAGAATGAGGAAGAAGGCAGACCGATGCACCAACTCTTCAGAGATCCTGTCTCTGGACCTTGAGATTGTAAGAGGATTTGTTTTGTTAACTGCTTCTGCCTACACTGCTAATTTTCAAGATTTCCACAAAGAATATGTGTTAATTTTGTCATGCATTAAAATTAAAAATTGTTTTTAGAAAGCCCTACAATATATATTTTTTAAAAAGGAAATATAAAACCCCATTTTTTTTATGTTAAAGGCAACATAAAACCCTGGGGAAGCGCCCACACAGCTGGGAGACTGGTCGTTTGTCTGCATTTCAGCTTCCGGCGTGCCAAGCAAGTCCCCTTTTGCTCCCCGGAGTTCCAGCTAGCGGCTGGCGCTTCCGCCCCCGCGTGCCACCCGTCTGGTTGCCATGGAAACGAGCCTTGCTGCGCAGACTTTGGCGTGGGAGGGTTAGGAGCTGCATCTCGGAGATCCAACCTCTGCAACAGGCTGGGGGTGGAAGGAGGAGCCAGGGGAAGCTGCTCCTACGCTGAGAGGCTTAGCAGACCCTGCAGAGGCCCCCTACCCCGCTGACTCCGCCCCCCGCCGCTCCCACCCCGGGTGGTAGAAATACAGCCGCAGCCCGGGCTACCGCCCACAGCGCTCGAACCCGACCCGGCCTGGACTTGACTGCTCAGACCCAACAGACCGATCTGCCCGTGTTCTACGCCAATGGCTGACGGGCTTTTTCAGCGCAAACCCTGGGGTCCCGAGCAAATTCGCCCGGACCCCGACCCCGAGTCCGAAGGCCTGTTTGACAGACCTCCCCCGGAAGAGCCCCCCGCAGCCCGCGCGCCCAAGTCCGCGTCCGTGGGCAGGAAGGCTGGTCGGCGCGCTGCTGGGAGGGCGCAGGGTGCCCGCGCGGGGCAGACCCCGAAGGCCGCCGCACGCCCCCTGCCCAAGGAGGAGGAGCCTCCACTGGACGAGGGCTGCTATCTCGACCATTTTCCGCACCTCTCCATCTTCATCTATGCGGCCATCGCCTTCTCCATCACCTCCTGCATCTTTACCTATATCCACTTACAGCTTGCCTGAGTGGTTAGGGCGGGACGGGGTGGGCGCAGGGCCCAGCGGGAAGGGAAGGAGAATCAAGGGCTCTGTATTTTGTGTTTTGGAGAAGCGCTGCACCCTGTTCATCTAGCTTTCAGTGCTTGCGTCTTTCCTTCCCTGTTGTAGCTGCCCTCTTTCGTTGTACTATCGCCTGTTGTCACGCTCTTTGTCCAATTGTTCATCAGTAGGAAGGTCCAAAGGAGCTGCCGGCAATGAAATAAGGGTGCTATTTGTACCTGCAGTTGGGGTCTGGGGCACAGTCAGGCCCCAGGTGCGATTGAACCCCGTTTATAATTAGGATAATGTCCCGGGACCCTACTATTTTGTGACGTAGGGGCACTTGCAAGAAGCCCATGGTTTTGTGTTTGGGGGTCACAGAGCACGCCCAACCTTCTGTAAGTGATGAGCCAGACCTGGGCCCGTGGCCTTCCAGAGGGGGCCCAGTGGGGAGGGTTGGCAGCCACGCCTGATCTGGGTCGGAGCCCTGTGATGCTACATCGCTCCCGGGAAGAGTCGGCTGTGTCCCAGAGTTGGCGCTGGCCAAGGGAGGAGGACCGAGCGCGCAGCTCCAGCACACAGTGAGTGGCGTTTGTTTAGGAATCATGCTTCGACTCTGCGGTCTTGGACTGAACCGGACTGTGCTTTTTTCCGCCTTAGACTTTGCTGCCGCTTCTAAGCAGAGCCGAGATCCATAGCGGGAGGAGAGGGACGTCGTGGGAGCTGTGGCTGTAGACCCTCCTGGATGCAGGTCCGGAGCTCGCCAGCTCCGCAGGATGAGACTCCGGGGACCCTGGCGGGAGTCCACGAGACGGCTGTCCTTGAGGACTCTGGGAAGGCTTCATTTTGGCCCCGGGCTTTTCTGGATCTGTGGGACCAAAGACTAAGGGGCTGAGGGATTTGTCATTGACAAGAGTTAGTGCTGGAAAGCCACCTGACCCCAGGAGGTTTGTCATCTCAGACTCAATACCAGAATCCACCCTGGCAGGTTGACTGTGAGCCACCTGCCATCTGTTTACTCATGAATGTTAAATGTCAAAACACAGCGCTGTCACACTGCATATACTTTACTTGGAAATGTCTGTATTTGTGGTACCTGTGATGGAATAAATCACCTCTTTTTTCAGTCTCCTCTATATTCAGCTCTCCATTAATTTCCAACTATGCAGTGGCCCCTGCCAAACTTCTTAGTTTGCTCCAAACATAACCCGGTAATCTTCACTATATCCCTCCACTTTAAGATATAGCATCTCCCTCCACTGAATAGCTCTACAGACCCCTCAGGGGGCTTCATCCATGTCAGGTCCTTGCAGCTTGCCAGCATCCAATTCCACCATGCCCGACAGCTACAGGTCTGCCACCATCCCACTGCAGCATTACCTATAGCCCCACGGTATTTTGTCCCCTCCTATCTCCATTATCAAGATGCTTCTGGACCAGTACAGTTGCCTGACTAATCTCCGAAATTCCCCCCAATTCACCAAGCCTGGATCTTCATAAATTCGGTGTTTTCCAATATCAGGGCCTTGACTTCCTATAATCCCACATCACCATGTGCCTTGCCCCTCTGCATATATGCACTTTATTTTAGTGCCACAAGTGTGATACCCATTGTTCCTTAATGTCAGCCTGTGTTTTATAGCCACAGTTTACAACCATTCCCAACAAGCAGTGGCATTATTCTCCAAAATCATATTTCCAAGATACCACAATGTGTATCTCCCACTATTTTCCAGCTTTTAATCTTGGATATTGGATCCTCTACTATCTCTTAGTATTGACTACCCACTGAATCCCAATATATGACCTGGTGTTTCCCAAACATTTGATCTCATTGTTTCCCATTCACACATTCCCTATTATCTCCTTCCCTTATATGGTCCTTCAGTGACTACTCAGTATCCTTTCCCCAGCTAATCCCCTCATAACAGACTCCTCCCCCTATTCTCAAAATCACAGATCCCTATTTCTCAACATTTGATGTATTGCCCCACAATATCACAACCCTTTTTGTGCTTCCAAACCTGGGCCTCCATTTTCCAGCCTCAATTCCAACATGTAGTTTCTATGACTATGTGGCTATCAGAAGCTATTGACTCTGCAGTTTGTTGTTGTTGTCGTTTGTTTTTTAGATAGAATCTCAAGCTGTTGCCCTGTAGAGTGCTGTGTCATCACAGCTCACAGCAACCTCAAACTCCAGGGCTTAAGAGATTCTCTTGCCTCAGCCTCCCAAGTAGCTGGGACTACAGGTGCTTGCCACAACGCCGGCTATTTTTGGTTGTAGTTGTCATTGTCGTTTGGCAGGCCCGAGCTGGATTTGAACCTGCCAGCTCTGGTTTATGTGGCTGGCGTCCTAGCCACTGAGCTACAGGCACCAAGCTGCCTCTGCAATCTTAATATTGGTTTTGGTATTCTCATAAATATCCAGCCCCAATTGAATCTCTTATTTCAGGAGTCATTGCATTGTTCCCTCAAAACTTGATTAACTATCTCCTTCATATTGTAATGCAGTCTTCATTAACATTAATCTCATCACTGCTATCCTCAATATTAGACTCACTCCAGCCTCAAAATTCAATCACTTTCTTCCCTTATCCCCATATTCTCTATCAACCAATTACTTTTTCTCAGACTTGGTACTCACTGTCCAGGAAATTTTTAGTTCCATAGACTTCCAAAGGTTTGGCCAACATTTTTTTTTTTTTGAGACAGAGCCTCAAGCTGTCCCCCTGGGTAGAGTGCTGTGACATCACAGCTCACAGCAACCTCCAACTCCTGGGCTCAAGCGAGTCTCCTGCCTCCGCCTCCCAACTAGCTGGGACCACAGGTGCCC
>CAUYTI010146640.1:0-47943 GCA_963575145.1 Galago senegalensis | reverse complement strand
TGAAGTACGCTCTTCAATCTTCTCTCTTGTCTCTGCTCCAAACCATCAGCTAATTTGCTAAGCTTCTGTCCTTTTAGCCTCCTTCTGGACGGGAGCTTCTGTAAAAAGCTGGCTGCAGTTCGCCATCTTGGCTCCGCCCCCGAGAGTCCTTTTTAATCATGAATCAATGCTGTATTTTGTGAAATGTTTTTTCTGCATCTATTGATATGATGATAAGAATTTTTATTTTTTAGTCTATTCCTATGATGGATTGAATTTAATGATTTTGAATATTGAGTCACTGTTACATCTTTATAATAAATCCCACTTAGTATATAATTCTTATTTATTTATTTATTTATTTAATTTATTTATTTTTGAGACAGAGTCTTACTTTGTAGCCGTCAGTAGAGTGCTGTGAGGTCATCATAACTCACAGCAACCTCAAACTTCTGGGCTCAAATGATCATCTTATCTCAGCCTCCCTAGTAGCTGGGACTACAGGTGTCTGTCACAATGGCCAGCTACTTTTAGAGATAGGGTCTCACTTTTCCTCAGGCTGGTCTCAAACTCCTGAGCTCAAGCAATCCAACCGCTTCAGCCTCCTGGAGTTCTGGACACTCTGCCCAGCCTGTAATACTACATTTTTAAAAATGATGTTGGAATTGATGTACTAGTATTGTGTTGAGGATTTTTGCACCTAATCAATTTGGACTTTTAAAATATATGTAAAAAAAATGGAGAAAGATTTTGAACAAAGTAGTCAGTAAAGACGCACTTGCAAGGTAAGATAATACTGACTCAGTTAGGAGTTTTATAGAAGCTGGTAAGAATTAATTAGATTAAAGAGGCATTTTTTTTAATAGTAGAACTGCTTGAAATTGATGATGGATAAATTGCAAAGTTTGAGGGAATTAAATAGCTTTCCCTAGCAAAAGTTACTCAGGATTGGCAGGGCTTAAAGCATGCATAGTTTCAGAGGCCCTATTAACTAAATAGTACAACATCGCAAATACAATATTATATCTCTTCTTAGAATGGGTTTGTGCAGGCATCAGGCCTTGGAACAAACTTTAGTGTTCTCATGTTAAAACTGTTTGTTTCTTTTATGAGTTTGGCATGAATAAGAGTGATTGTGGTATGCTCTGTTCTGTGATACACTGAGGGAATAAGGATATGTGGGTGGGAAACCAAAAGTTAGGACACATTAAAATCAAGGTACCTGTAATTATCCACAAACAAGTGTCTGTGTAGCTATTGGAAATATTCTAGATATAAACTGAAGGGAGACCTGTGAGGGTCACTACTTGCAGATGGTCTTTAAATCCATGGAACTTGGTATCATCATGGAAGGAGAATGAGAGTGAAGAACCAACTAGGACTCTGGATTTACCTCTGGGAAATACAAATAGATACAAAAAGCAGAGAAAGAATTGTCTGGGTGGAGTAGAGAGGAGAATACATTGAAGGAGGAGAAGAAGACAATGTTCTGTCTTCTCCAGTAGCCAAGTGAAAATAAATTGAGTAAGATGGGATCATTCACCTGTATCAAATATTAGTATTAACAGACCAATAAAAAAAGTAAAATTAATTTCATGTTTCTTTCTTGATTCTTTTTCTGATGGAAAAAAGCAGTGCATCTTTGTGCTAGAATGCTACACATTATACATAAGTGCATGTTTCTAAGGTGGTTTTGCATTTGATCTTGATCCTTCTTTCCATTATTTTCATCTTTCTATATTTCATAGCAGCACACATTAGATTTTGAAAACCCTGTCTAATTTTTCCTTCTCTTTGGCCTCCTTTTAACATTCTTCTTTTTCATAGTTTCTCATGAATCAAAACTTGTTTTCTCTGATTTTAAATTCCATGATTCTTTCATGACATTTTTTCTAAGTCCATTCAATTTTTCAGTTTGGGAATTATTTCTGAAATCTTCAAAAATAGAACATTTGTTTATACTCCTGTGACAGAATACAGTCCACTCATTGAGATAAGCAAAGAAACTCAAATTAGAGCTGAAGTGGGTAAAATATGATCACGAAAAGAAACAAAGAGGTTAATTTGTGATTATTTTGAATTTTGTAACAATTTTGCAGGTTTGTATTTATTTTATAACTATTTATGGTAAGCGAATTTTATGATTGTGAAATATTTATACAGATGAAGTACAGTAGTGTTCTTTTGAACTTAAAAGAGAGTGAAATAACTTCATAGCAAACCTTTGAAGTACATTATCAAATCTTTAACCTAGGAAGGAAGTAAACTGATACTCAATTTTCAGCCACATATTGAAGCAGGCAGTCAAAATTGGAGGGCCTTAAAGTTGCACTTTGAAGTTTAAGTCGATTACCAGAAGCAAATCAAGATCAGAAGATCACGTCCATCTTAAAGCAACATGTCAATGGCAGGACTGCAGAAGGGCCACTCAGAATATCTGCCTCCTAGTTCTGTTTCAGTCTCTTAACCAGTCTCTATTTTTTCAGCTATGTTTCACATTTTGCCCTTTGCCATGTCTGTTTACCCCCACATAATCTTCTAGCTTCAACATTCCCAAATGGGGAAATGAAACAAGAACGTCTACTTCCTTGCCCTCACTTTAGGTAACCCAAAGAGTTTAATGTTCTTGGGAATTAAATGACCAATCAGTAAATGGTATGCAGCATCAGTTTCAATAAATACGGCCTGCCAATTAGGTTAAGCTGAAATGCTCTCTCAGGAGTAGACCTCAATTATTTTTATCAAAAGAGAAAGATTTTTGGCTATTTATCTTTACGTATTTTGTACTTTAACAGTCCTTAAAATGCCCATCTATGCACTTATCAGTGCATAACATCGAAAAGGTTAGAATCTTCACTTGGAAAATAATGGTCAAAGGAAATGATGTTACTGAAAGTGACACTTCTCAATTAGACTTCTGCTAATGAATTTCATACCACTCCTACTTTTGTTTTACATTTTTTGTTTATTGCTCTCCTTCCATTGTCTTTCACAAGTCTCTGATGAATATTTATACATAGTTATCGCAAAGGTACCCAAAAGCAATGTATCTACGTCAAATTTTGTACTAAGTCAAATTTTTCTTCTGAACATTTTTTCTTCATCCTGAATTTTTCAGTTCACTTAATGGCATCATCAACCATTCAAAGGTGTTGTCTTAAAAGAACCAAATCATTTTTGTTGTTGTTGTTGTTGTTGTTTCCAAGAAAAAATTCTGGAACCAAAACTTTTGTCAAATGCATAACATACTTGCTTGAGGCCAACCAAATATGGCCAAAACATGAACAATCAAAATATAACAACCACCACAATTTTGAAACAGGGGGAATGACAATGGATAGTATTCCTAGAAGTTGAGAGTGGTAGCATGTCATTTAATGTTATCCACTATCTGAGTTTTGACAAAAACAATTGTACCCAAGATGAGGAAGGAAAGAGAAGGAGCAAGTTGAAGACCCAATGAAAAATGGGAGGGACACTGCTATACCTCAGAGACAGCTAGAATCCAAAACACAAATGCTAGCAGACCCTCCGTGTCCCCATTCTATCACTTTTTAAATTTATATTAGAATCATTCTGTGAAAGTTTTCCATGGCAGGAAGTATTTTTCAACGATGGCCATATTAATATAAATGCCATCCCACATGGCCTTCTTATAATGTGAAGTTGAGACTCTTTCATCAAAAGGTAAGGTCTATGTCCCCCTTGAATTTAGGTGAATCTTTGCAACTTTTTTGACCAATAGATAGCAGCAAAAATGACATAGCATCATCACAGAGTCTAGGTAACAAGTGAAGATAAGACTTCATGTGGCTTCCTCCCCCTTCCACCTTCACCTCTCTTTCTCAGCATATGCCTTGGGAACCCTAAACCAACATGTAATTTGTCTTGATACCCTGAAAATGTAAAGCTTAAAAGATCTGATGTGCTGGAAAGAGATCCAAGGTAACCCAGCTATTCAAATCTTATCTGCCCAGGCCCCAGACATGTATAGGACAAATCCTTAAAATGAACTTAACTGTGGCCCAAATCTTACTCTAACTCAAAAGGAATCCTGAGGCATCATGTTGTTTACTCACTTCCTTGGAGGTGGAGTTAGTTCAGGCCATTACTAGTTTCCACTTCTTGGGAAGGATCTCACTGCCCTCTTGTTATATATGTATTGAGGTGCTGGGTTGTATTTGTTTGTTTTTTCCTACTCGTGTAGGTATGGAGGGTGGGGAGTCTACCTTAGAAGCTGAATGATACCAGGTTCCCCTTTGGCAGGCACAAAGCTTTATTTGGAAACAAAGCTCCGTGAAAAGACTAATAGGCCACTGAAAAAATTTCATTTGGGGAATTCTATGGGATAATATGTAAAATCAGAAATTACACCAGCACCTAATTTGGATTCTGTTTTTCTTCTGAGTTTAAGCAATAAGTATGGAACTTCTATCTATCCTTTAATATTCTAGTTCAAAAGTGTATTTACATCACCTTGGAACACTGGAAAATAAAATGCTTAGATGTAAAACAGAGCTCATTTTTCATGGAAATCTGCCCATGACCACGAGGCTGCTCATTTCTATCTTCCTTCAGACAAGTTTGCTTGTATGTTGTGGTATCGCTTTGAAGCACTTCATTAAAAAGCCACACGAAGTAGCTGGTTCTCATAGAGCTTCAACTTCAGTGTTATAATAAATACCAAATGATGTCCCCTGACCCAGTGCTTCACTTGCATAACATGAAATGCTATTTTTACAGCCCATTAAAATAAGAACAAATATTTATAACAATGAATTAGATACTATTTACTGATAACTAGAATTGGTGCTAAATTATCTAACTGTCTATATACATAGTTTAAAGAGATTAGTCATATATATTGTATGTTTTTCTCAAATAATTTAATTATCATTATATCCATGGATCATAGGAATTATTGTTGTATCAATTTGCAATGAAAGGACTTTTGGTTTATCCAAAATTAGGGTGACCAACCCTCCTAGTTTACATGGTTCTGAGATTTGTCCTACAAGATAAGACATTCAGAACTGAAACTGAGACCTTCTTGGGCAAACTTGGATAGTTACTATATTGTTTGTTACTATATTGATAGTTAAAGCAGAATTAAACCCAGATTTACTGGATCCAAAGAGCAGGAATAGGACATTTACTTTATTTATCATAAGATACAGGTATTTAGTCATCTTTGCAAATTTTGTAGCCCTTTTTGTAGTTTGGAATTTTAATTGCTTCTGATTTGAAACTTTTTAATTCCAGAAACCAATTTTTCTCTCAGTTAAGATTTGTTGCTGACAGTAATCAAAATGCAACATTAGCTATTTAATTCGAAGGGAATGTTTTAAGAAAACAATCAACTGTGTTAAATGCTATAAAGAAATTAAGTAAGATATCTAACATTGAAATTTGTCAACTAAGTATAATAGTTGAAAAAGTGGTTAAAACCTTCTCCTGTCAACACTTTCTCCCAATTGTCAAGTAGAAAGAGTTTGAATCTCCAAAATAGTAATGATCTATCTATAATCTTTCTGCTTAGTAGTTTGAATGTCCCTAACAAATACTTTAAGTCTCTCAATTGCTTTTTTTAGTCCAGCTAAGAATCTTACTTTGAGATTTTCTATTCTGTTTGGAAACATGCAGCATATCACTCCCTCTCCATTCAGAACGTCTCTCTTCCAGTATACCCTCCTAAGGTGCAGGTATCTGAACACCGGATAAAGCTACTAGAAGAAACACCCCTTTACTTTTACGGTTACTTCATGACTCACCATGTCCCTAGGATTATGTGCTGGACCCTCATGTCTACAGATGTTCAATATTGTATTTCCCAAATAAGATCAATCATCACTCAAGGTTATACTCTGCTTCTCCCCACTATAAAAACCAGCTGCAAGAAGCATTTTAAAATTTAAAAATAAATTTAATTCTTATAACCAGAGAAGGAGAAATTGCTATGATTTTGGTTAAAGCACCTGAGTGAAGTGAAGAAACCCAATTTCATTACACATTCATGAAGCTTGACTTAGAAAATATATAGGTTTGGCGTCCGCTCTCAGGAAAAGTTTTCATTCAAGCCTATTTTGTAGTTGTAGTACCTTTGCTTTTCATTGAAGAAGAGGGAAGCCTTGATCATGTTTCTTCGGTTGAAGAAAGACAGTGATATTGTAGAGCAAAGGAAAAAAAGAGCTTTTTGAGATACAGTGACTTCCCATTTCTATTTACAAGTCACCAGTTAATTTTCTCTAAGCACAACAGTTCTAGGATCAGAACAAAGAAAATTAAATTTGATTATAGAGTTTATAGAGCAATATTTAACACAATCAGAAGCTATTTAGGGGATTTGAAAAAGTTAAGGGCTCGCCTAAGGAGTATAAATAGAATAAAAGAGAGAACAAGCCTAGGAAAAGAACTCATGGAAGAAAAATGAAAGAAAATGAAGAACAGTGAGACTTAAATGTCCGGTGTAATCGGATTGAATCTAGTGAGAAAAAAAAAAAGAGGAGAGGAGACAGTGAACAGATAATGAAATATCAAAGTTTAAGATTTAAAAGTTAAGAACCCTAAAGGTCAAAGATTGAATATTATTGATATATTTTAGAAGAGTTAGATCTGTAAATATGATCATAATAAATGTCTATTCAATAAAATCAATTAAAGTTATTAGATTTTTAAAGAGTAATGAGAACACATTTTGGTTATAGAATAAGGTTTTACAATGCTGCCTTTGGAGACTTTTAAATCAACAAGCTCCCAAATTATACTTAAATAATTTTGAATCACTAGAATCAAATATTATATAAAAAGATACAGTTTTACAAATTTAAAAAAGTAAAATAATAATCAGATAAAGTAAAATCCCTTAATGCAGAAAGTAATGAACCTAAATTTTATACAATCACACAGAAGAATTCCATCTAGATTCAAATATACTATGACAATATAAAATATGTAGGCCATAAATCTCAACAGTTTATAACGTTTATTTTCATAAATAAACTCTAATTTCAACTCAATTTTTTTTAACCTACCTTTTGAAAGTCATTGCACTAACTAATCATATTCTTCACTGAAATTAGAGCTTTTCAGTAGAATATAATATTACAATCAAGCATTTTATTTATTAGGCTGCTTTGAGCTGCAAGTAACAAAGAACTACTGAAGTGTTTAACAATGACATATATTTTTTCACTTTCTAACAAACATTTAGGTAGAACGCCACCAAACTTTATAAATTGAACAGTCCCCAAACATTCTGTCTTTTCTGCCCTTCTTGGCATGTCAGCTCTGCCTACTAAGGATAGGTTTCTTTAGCAGATTTATTCTACTGTCAGACTGATCAGGTTTGCCACCTGGATATGGGGATATGACTACGCTCCCATAAAATCTAAGTTTATGGTGAAAAAGGCATTCACTTTCATTCATGTTCTCCCCTCATATTGCAGTGTGAGTTGAAATTATATACAGGGTGGTCAGAAAGTTCACAGATAACTATTTTAAATTGCACACAAACTTCATGGCCACCCTGTAGACACACACATACACACACACACACATCTATTTTTTATTTAGAGTCCTATGATATAGTGGAATCACATTTATTTAACTGATCCATTTTCCCTAAATCTTCTCAGCCAAAAAAAAAATCATAATAATAAAAAGAACAATCCATTACATTCTCCAATAAATTTGACAAACATTTCAGATTATTTTTATTTGGGGGGGAAATTGAGTATACTAAGGAGTCCTGTTAAACATCACTTGTTGCAACAATTTCCTATTAACTGATACCAGATTTTGTACATTCTTTGGAGCACACTTTGTCCAGTTTAGCTCCTTACTAATTTTCATTCATTCAACCTCTTTTATTTGTTTTTAATTTCTTCATTATGTATCTCTAACTTGAGACAGTATCTATATTTAGAGAAATCAGTCTAAAGGTCTCATTTTTGCACCTGAAGTTTTGGTTTTCTGGTCTTCCATAACCTTAGAAGTCAAGAGCATAATGAGATTTTTAGGCAAACCAAAATAATTTGTTAGAAAATTATAGGTTTTTAAACTTACATAACTAGTTTACAATAGTTACCAGGCAAAGAAATAACAATATGACAATTTGGAACACCCTTTTTTATTAAATGAAAAGCATATGCTCAGAACATTGATGATTTGCTTTCTAGTGCTGTCTCAAAACAAAGCTGCTTTCTCTTGGATATTTAAGCCAACAGAATGAAATGCTTTTCTTGGTCAGAAGCCTTATGTAATATTTCAGGCTTATCCTCTGTTATACACACAGCCATGCTACAGCACAACTGCCTTCTTTGATTTGAAGTCAAGATCCCAGAGTTTTGACTCAGGAAACAAGCCTTGAAACAACCTCTGACAGCTCTAAGGGCTTTGACCACAGGTGGATTAAGGTTGTTTTGACTTTTAAGGACTGGACTTGATATTGCTTACATAAAAGCTTTGAATTCCAGCTTATTTCCTTTAAGCTTTCTGTCTTTAATGATTATGCACAAAATGAAACAAGTAAACAAACTCTCTAATGAGTGCTACTCTTGTAATGACGCACAAGTGTGTGTGTTCTGAGCATGTGTGTGTGCTGTGAATAACATCTAGCCTCTAATAAAAGTCCCACTTCTCAGTCTTCTCTTATAAGTACAGCAGAAAAGAGTGGGTAAACTGATCAAAATGAATCAGATGCAATGAGATGGTTGGATAATCGATTGACATTTATCTTTCTTTTACATTCAGTTCATCTCCATTCTCCTGGCAACCAGCAATGATTCAGTAAGGCTGAGCCGACTACCCAATTTTTATAAAACAATATGCATTTTATAATTTCTCTGCTTTAGACTTCCCATGTTCAGCGTAGTGTTAGGTTGAGTTCCTTAGTTATTAAACATAAGAATTTTTCCTATTGATGTTAAAGAAGCTAAAACTCTTCTAAATAATTAGATATCGTGATTGTTCAAAATGTAGATTATTTTTAAAAAATAATTAGTGAACTTAAGAAAAATGGGGCTTTTAAAATTTAATTTCTTGTTCAGTAGAATATGTGTTAGATTATAAAGTCAGGAATTTTCTTTTTGTTTTATCTTTGGGGAAAAAGCCATTAATGACTAAGAGAATTATAACACCATTCGGGAAGGCATATGCTATGCAAATTTAAAGAAACCGTGTGAAAAAAATAGAGCAGTTTCTATAAACCTTGATAACTCAGTGACATCAAATTGTGTCTGGATTTTAAATGTTTGAAAGTGGATGGCTAAATTTGCTATTTACTTTCCAATACTCAACTAATACTGGCTTATTAGAATTTAAATATGGTTTTTGATCCACAGTTTACTGTTTCTAGAGCTATATAAAACTATGTTTCATTTTCCAGAAACTTAATGGTTTTGTTACCTCACAAAATGGAACCGTAAACAATCTGTCAAGTTCTTTCATTTCGAATCAAGTTATTTTGTTATGAAACACTTCAGCACCTCCCCCCAACCTTGTCATTTGTTATTATATATTACATGTCTCACCAACAGCCATGTCAATAATCAAGTATCACTGATTTATATAATTTTGTTTTCTAAAAGATATATGCTTTACGTTGGATCCTAGATATTTAATAGTCCTTCTTCTTATCTATTATTATGACTAGAAGGAAAATAAATACCAAGGCATGTATTTTTGCTGGCCAGATGCTGGGGTGTGGTGAGGATAAGATAACTGGTCCTAAGTATTTTCATTATTTTTGTTCAAATATTTCACATACCCATTATATCTATCCTAGTAATCTTGAGACTCTTAGTAAGACAATATTTCAATTGAATGATATATGAAAAAGTAGTTCAGTAACTCTGAAATTACAACATTGGTTATGATGTAGAAATCACTGATTGTGCTTCTAGACACTACTAGAAAGATTTTCTAATAAAAAAAATTCCAGTTTGGACTTTGGCTTATCCAAGTGTTGAAACACACACACACACATGCACATACACCCCTAATTTCTGATTTTTCTTATGTGTGAGTGTTATTTCTATAATACAGTGGTTCTCAAAGTATGGCTCTAAATCAAAAATATCACAGAAATCTGGAACTTGCTAAAATGAAAATTCTGGGTCCTAAGTCAGACCTGGTGAATCAGAAAATCTGAGCGTAGGGACCCAAGATAACATTTAAAGAGTCTTATAGGTGATTCTGATATACAGACATAATTGGGAAAACCTGTTGTAATAGAAGTTTTGATAGAAATTCTAGTTTTCTAAAGATATCCTGTGAAGCTTACTGGAAAGATGTAGCAAGAGGATGCAGTGTCACAAAATTAAACTGACAAGTGGCTTTATTATAAAAGTATTTGATCATCACGACTGAAACTTGCCAGAATATAAAAGGATTATCTATTCTATTTGCAACACTTGAACTGGTTCACTGAAAGAGAATTTTCAGGTTTGGGGCCATTATATTTTAAAAGAGAGAACTATGGTGACAAATGATTAACTTGCAGTGTTAAGACACTTAAAAATTCAGCCTAGAGATACGTTTAAAAAAAATCATTGTTAGGTATCTTGATACGTTTTCATACTGGAATTATAAACTACAAAATATTATTATTATAAAAATATATTTCATATCAAAATGAGCATGAGAGCCAAATTCCCTACTCATATTTGTCAAAAGCTATGGCTTTCCTGCTGCAGATACATCCTATGTACACCCTAACTTATATCAGGAAGCACTGTATTGCTCTTAAATAATTTGTGGTTTTGAGAGGTAATCACACTGTTGAAAAGGGAATGAATCTTAAATATATTAAGATTATTCCATGTGGACATTTAATCTTGTTAGAAAATAAATTGCCTTATAGAAGTGAACACATCTCTAGCTATCTCATTTAATTCTTCAGGAACAGATCTAGGAAATCATTCATGCACCTCTACGTGCTAAAAATTGACATCACAGAGCACTACTATTATTGCTAACATACACTGTAACTACTAGTTCATAGTATATCACTGATTAATGTAAAATAGCTTAATCTATATTGTTGATAAGTAAACCTTTGTTCAAATAGTAAGCCATTGTTCAAAATTTTTCCTGATTTACGAGATAAAAAGAGCTACAATTTTGACTTTAAATTGGGCAAAGTGGGCATAACATATACTGTCAGAATTATTGTAAAGACCGAGAGTGTGACATTCGGTAATTAAATCATGTGTGGGTTACTTAGGAATGACTTTAGCAGATCACAGAATTCTAACAATAACAAAATAATAATAAGGAGAAGGCAAATGTATAAAGTAACAGGACAGATAATGTTATAAACATGTCAAAAATATATCGATCAAAAAATAAACATCCTTGGGAAGGACAAAGGATATAATTCTGAATAAGTAAACTTAGAGGAAGCCAACAAGGTTCAAGGGGGGAAACACAAAAATAAATATGTGAACTAGAAATAAAAATGGTAAAAGGGCAGAGGTTTAAATACATAGTAGATGATTAATTAATGTTACTTTATATTAGGAGGTGATTTTAAAACATTTGATAAATGACTACGTGGTTAACCTGATATAAGTATCTAGCCTGGCTTTGTGGTTTGTGGTGGGTGCCTGTGGTCTCAGCTACTTGGGAGGCTGAGGCAAGGGAATTGCTTAAGCCCAGGAGTTGGAGGTTGCTGTGAGCTGTGAAGCCACAGCACTGTACTGAAGGTAACATAGTGAGACTCTGTCTCAATATATATATATAAGAATCTGTTGGCATTGTGTGCTAATGGGAAAGGAAACAGAAACAGGCCAAAAAAAAAAAAAAGTAGCTTCTGTGTTTATTATTTGAAGATGAAAAGCTTTCCTAGATCTCTTTCATCAGTCTCTATTGTTAAGCTTTTCTCCTTCGAGGTCTTAAAATGCATTTTCTCCTTTTGGGTTCCTTAAAATAAACAAAACAATCACACAAAGCCAACCTTAAAAAACAAGAGACTTATTTGGTTTAGCAGAATCAGATATTGTTACATCAAGTATACAGTATATTAGTTGTAATACACTGTGATGTTCCCGCACGTCTGTTTATCTGTTCCTGCTGAATAATTACTAAGGTCAGTACTTGTCTCATTATCTCTGTGGTGGGCGCTCAGTTGAGAGCGGCAGATTGTGTCTCTGCTGGCTAAAGAGCCATTGCTTCTCAATCCTCTCCGTGGTTGCTTCGGAAGTATTCTTATGCCTCCTGCTGCAGTAGCGCTGGGCCCGCTCTTCTGGAGTGAGGTAACACAGATGCTCTTCTGATGACGAATGAGGTGTGATAGTTAATTTTATAAGTCAACCTGACTGAATCACAGTTGGCTCAGATATCAACTTAAACATTATTTCTGGGTTTGTCTGTCTGTAAGAGTGTTTCCAAAAGAGATTCGCATTGGAATTGTGATTCCACTGGACTGCCTTCCTAGTGTGGGTGGAACATCTGAAAGGAGCGGAAGGAAGAATTCACTCTCCGGCTCTACTAGACGGCTTGAGCTGAGGTTTTCATTTTCTCTTGTCCTTGATGCTCCTGGTGCTCAGGCCTTCACACCTGTATTGGAATCTGTGCAATTAGTTTTCTAGCTCTCAACCCTTTGCATTATACCATCAGCTTGCTGAAGTCTCCAGAATGCACATGGTAAACTGCAGGAATTCTCAGCCTCCAGAACTGGATGAAGCCACATTGTAAAAATATGCACACATACACATGGGCATTTTATATGTACACATTGTTTCTGTTGCTCTTGAGAACCCTGGACAATATAGAAAGAGAGGGAAGTTCAGTCATCTTTGGCTAGACATCAGAAAATTCAGGCATCAGTAAATTCATAAAATTATTGGTTTCTTGGCCTTCATCTGTGACATAGATGTCCCAGTGTGCCGAGAAATTGCATGAAAATGATTGCTTATATTGGGTTGGATCTGTTCTTTTTGACAGACAATATTTGGCCTGGGGTAACACAATATTTCCTTTTTAGTATGGTTTACATATTAAAGTAGGGTAAAAAAGCCATTCCAGTGGCAAGATCTCCATCAGAGGCATGGATGGAGTGAGGAACAAGGTAAAAGAAGTGACCTTTGAAGTCATCTTCTCTTATCATTAGAAAAGCCCTTGGATTAATAATACTACATTTTTGTTTAATTTTCTCCATTTAAATTTTTTGAAGGAAAAGAATGGAAGCAATTGAAAATGGAGGCTTCAGATTCCTCAGAGCTATTAAGGTGGGAGGGGACTGTGCTGCACTGAGGAAAAATGTCTTCTGTAATTATGTAAAAAACTAAGGTTAGTTAATTTCTCCAATCCTTGATTTCTTTTATAAAATAGAGAAAAATATACAGTTGTATTTATAGGATTGTTATGGGATCAAATAGACGACTAGTGCACAGAATTTAGACTAATTTCTGATGTTAGCTGTTTGATTTACTGATACCTAGTATATTTATTATTTATTCAGTACGCGTAATGCCATGCTCTACCAATGTGCCAATTACTGCTTTGTCTTAGGACTTAAATAAAAATTTATGTGCAGAAATTTTATTGAGAAGCACATTTAAGTATCAAATTATGTGGAAGTGAAGGAAGTAGAATTAGAGAGAAGGAGCAGAACATATTATTGGCTGCCTCAGGTATGTAATAGGATCATGTATTTGATCTTGATAATTATCGTTAATGACTCCATTAAGATGGTGGCGGCTTTTATTTTCAGTTTGTTTCTTGACACAAGGAGGCTGAAGTAGACTAGTAGCAACCATATTTTAAAGTTTAGTGGGATCCTTGCTGTATTCCTTGGTGGAAATGTTTTTTCTGACTCTGAGGATAAGGAAAACTAAACAAAAATATATCTGACATTTAGGAGCCAGAAGTCTGAGTTCCCTAACTGGGTCCCTGTGAGTGATTAATTGGAGCCATTAGTAATTCCAACTCTTGGTTTTCAGGGTTGTCTTACCTATGGGAACAGCATATAAAATAGTATGTATTAATTTAGAATTTATATCATTTCCTAGAGAAAGACATTGCATCCATATGGGGTGCCATCTCTAAGCTAACGTCCCAGTTTTGTCCTCAAATTACTGTTTCATTTATCTATCAGGAAGACAATTTTTGAGTGGTAGGGTCTGTAATGAGATCAAATATCTTTTGGTCATGTGCCCATTCAATGAACAGAAGTAGAAATATTATTTCATCTCTAATGTGCAGTTCCTCTCTGATAGTAAATGCTAAAACAAGGCATCATGCAATCATTACTTCCTTCATGTTAGTTTCCAGTAACATATTAGCCTATAAAATTCAGGATGTTAAGTATTTGCTTTTTTTTAATATTTGTTTTTGTTTTCTTTTCATTCAGCTGAAGATACAATACTTTTTTTTTTTTTTTTTGAGACAGAGCCTCAAGCTGTCCCCCTGGGTAGAGTGCCGTGGCATTATAGCTCACAGCAACCTCCAACTCTTGGGCTCAAGCGAGTCTCTTGCCTCCGCCTCCCAAGTAGCTGGGACCACAGGTGCCCGCCACAACGCCCGGCTATTTTTTTTTTTTTGGTTGCAGCCGTCATTGTTGTTTGGCTGGTCCGGGCTGGGGATTCGAACCCGCCACCTTAGGTGTACGTGGCTGGCGCCTTAGCCGGTTGAGCTATAGGCGTCGAGCCGATACAATACTTTTTATATAGAACTTATATAATGCAGAGTGCTCATGTTAGCCTTACTGTATTGCTATGAAATGACAAACCATACATGTCCTGATAATGCTCCTAGATCAAGATCTGGATCTTACTTCTAAGTAAACTCATCTACCCTGGTAAATACTATGAAGTCAATAACCCTGATAATAAGCTTTATTTGATTTTTCTTACTGATGAAATTATGCCCTAGTTCTTAGGGAAAATGCTTTCAAAGTTTTCCCATTTAGTAGGACATTGGCTATGGGTTTGCCACACTTGTTTTTATAATTCTGAGATATGTTCCTTCTGTGCCTAGTTTGTTGAGAGTTTTTATTATGACAGGGTGTTGGCTTATGAGTACAATTTTTTTTCTATTATGATGATACAGTTTTTGTTTATGTGGTGAATCACACTTATTAATTTATATATATTGAACCATCCTTGTATTCTTGAGATAAAACCCACTTGGTACTGGTGGATTTTTTTTTTGATAGTGATCAACTTCTATTTAACATAGTGCTAAAAGACCTATCCAGAGAAATTAGGTAAGAAAAATAAATAAAAGATATTTAAATCAGGAGAGAGGAGTCAAACTAATGTTCTTTGTTGATGATATGATCTTATTTCTCCAAAGACTACATCAAGTATCTCCTGGAATTGATAAATAAATTAATCAAAGACTAAGTTTTATAAAACCAATGTATGAAAATCAGTAGCATTTCTATATACCAGTAACAGTAAATATGAAACTGAAATCAAGGACTCAATACCATTCAAAATAGTGATAAAGAAATAAAACAGCTAGGGATATATTTAGCCAAGGAAGTTAAAGTTCTCTACAAAAAGAACTACAAAACTTTGAAGAAAGAAATCACAGGGAATAGAAACAAATTTTAAAAAATCATATCATACTCGTATAGAACAAACATTGTTAAATTGTCCATACTACTACACAAAGTGATTTCTGAATTCAATGCAACCCCAAATTACCAAAGTCATACTTCACAGATCTAGAAAAAATAATTCTGTGCTATGACTGCAATCAAAAAGGAGCCCAGATAGCCACAGAAATCTTAAATGAGAGGACCAAATCTGGAGGATTCTTACTAGCAGACTTCAAACTATATTGCTATGGTATTATGGTAACCAAAACAGCATGGTATGGATACAAAGATAGAGGCATAGACCGATGAAAAGTAATGGAGAACCCAGATATAAAAGCATCTTCCTGTAGCTGAGTGATCTTTGACAAAGCAAATAATAATGCTTTGGGAAATGAAGGCTTATTCAGTGAATGGTGCCGAGACACATGAAATAGGATGTCTGTCTCTTACCATTCCATGAAACTAATTCAAGACGGATACAAGACTCAGGTATAAGGCATGAAATTATAAGAATTCTAGAGGAAAATGTAGGAAAAACTCTTCTACATATTGGCCTACGCAATGAATTTATGACTAATGCCTCAATGGCAATCATGGAAACAAGAAAAACTAATAAATGGGATTTGATTAAACTAAAAAGATTCTGCAAAGCTAAAGAAACAACATAGCATAGACAACCTCCAGAATGGGAGAAATAGTCTCAAGCTACATATTCAATAAAGGACTAATTTCCAGAATTTACAAAGAACTCAAGCAAATCAGCAAGAGTAAAACCAACTCCATGAAAAAAAGTAGACAAAAGAGATGAACAGAAGCTTTTTGAAAGAAGATAGACAAATGGCCAATGAACATATGAAAAGATGTTCAATGTCTTTAATCATTAGAGAAATACAAATTAAAGCCACAATGATATATTACCTTATCCTTTCTAGAATGTCTTTTTACTAAAAAGTCCAAAAACAAGTCTTTGCTGGCAAGACTGCAAAGGGAAAGCAATGCTTATATATATTTGATGGGACTGCAAATTAGTACATCTATGGAAAATAGTATAAAGATTCCTCAAAGAACTAAAAGGAGACCTACAGTTTTTCTCAAGCAGTGCACTACTGGGTATCTAACCAAGGGAAAAGAAGACTTTTTATTCAAAAGACACCTGTACTTGACTGCTTATTGAAGCGCAATTTACAATCATAAGGATGTGAATCCACCCAAGTGCTTATCAATTTATGAGTTTATTAATAAAATGTGTTATATGTATACCATGAGGTACTACTCAGCCACACAAAAGGCTGAATTAATATCTTTTAGAAGAATCTGGATGAAACTGGAGACCATTATGCTAAGTGAAGTGTCTCAAGAATGAAAAAAAAAAACACCTTAAATTCTTACTATTAAATATGGACTAATCAGTGAACACATATGTGCACAATGGAAGGCAAAACTCAGTGGAAATCAACAAGAACATGGGAGGAGGGAGGAAAAAGAGCAGGGGGGCGGCAATCCTGCCTAATATGTACACTGAACATTATTTGAATGATAGGCATATCAAGCAAAGACTCAAGCACTAAAAAGCAATCCACATAAACTTAAACATTTGTACCATTTAATAGTTTGAAATTTAAAAATAGTAATGAACAACAACAAAAAGAAATCACGTTTCCTATTCAGGTTAGATATTTTTGACAATTGTAGTAGCAAACTTCTGTATGTTTTTTCACAGCACCATGAAAGATATTTCTGCAGCAATAAATATCTACTTCTTACCTCTCTCTTCCCACTTACTCTGACTATAAAACATAACACTTTAAATGATTGCTTACCTTATGTTTTTGCTAACAAAATCTTTCATAAATATTATGATTTTAAACTCCTTTCATTAAGAGTTAGAGTAGTTTAAAGTTCTAAAGTTTAAATTACTAAATAGTTCCTAGAATGTTTATATCAAAACCATTACAATGCCTCTTAACTGTGTCAAAATTGGTGCAAATTATCATATGAATTTAGGCGCATCAGGTAACTTTGAGTGAAAAACAAGTCTAATTCAATCTTTCCTTCAATAGATACAGGTTTTTCTTACCATTCTCCTTTGTATGAAAACTATACTTCCAATTCAAGCATATGAAGGTAGATGACTCTTTTTACCATCTACTGTTTCTTTTGGTAGATGACATCTGAACAAACCATGTAAATTCAGGCCATGCAGCAACCCAATTTATTCATAACTTTCCATTATTATGATACAATTTTCAGTCTGAAAAGTATTCATGGCTAGTGATGGAGGGTTTGCAAAACTCAGTGCTTTTAGAGTACAGAGACTTGCCAGAAGACTTTGAAGGCTGGAGTTGCATGTAGTTACCTAATGTCCCTTTTTATTATATTGATTCACTCAACTAATATTTCCTGAGTGCCAACTATGTGTTAGAGATTTAGTATGTGGGGTGAACAAAACCTATGTGGTACATGACCTAGTCCAAAAAGTGTTGTAGACATTATTTAAGAAATAAAAAATTATAAGTTTTAATTTGACATCAACAGCCAATGAGGAACTTACTAGAGATGCTTTGCATATATCAAATTAATGTTGTAACAATAATCAATCTTGAAGAAATTTTTACCATATGAGAGTTCTATTTTAAAACTAGATCAGATTATCAATGAAGATGATATTTCCATGTATCTTATTTAATACTAACCTGATTATTCTATAAAATAAAGACAAATTATTTTTAACATTCAAAAACAATACTAGATATCACTTTGTGTTTTCTTTTTTAATTTTAAAGATTTTACAATTTTAAAGAGTTTTAGATTCACAGAAAAATTGAGAAGGTACATAGATTTCCCATACACCCCTGTCAGGTCCCATCTGTGGTACCACTTGTTGGGGCCCAGGGACACTGTGTCTCCAGGCCAACCCAGGGCCTCATCAGAGCCAGGATGCTGAGTTTCCATCCCTGGCCCACTCAACTGTCTGGGCACAGGCCACTGGGCCAGCTTACTCGGGGTAGGTCTCATTCAGGTCTCAGGTGTCGAAGCACCTTAGAAGTCACAGTCAATATTAGTAGGAGCCAGCATCTCAGCAGCTTCTCAGCAGCAGTCTGTCAGTCTTAGATCTTTTCCAGTAGCTTCTCCTGCAGCTATTTATAGCAGTAATACACCACAGGTATGGAGATTGCTATGCAATAATATTGGTGTTCTTATCACAGGCTCTTTAATGAGAGACCAGTAATGTTAAATGATACTAAATGATGTTATATGATGTTAAATCCCTTCGCCAATTCCTGATTGCCAATGTATTTCTTGCAGGTATCTCCTACATAACCCTTTGTCACACATGCATAACCTCCTTATTATCAACATACCACACAAGCGTGGTATAGTTGTTACCAATTTTAATACACATTTCTACATCATTAACAACCAAAGTCCATACTTTAATATTAAGATTGACACATGGTATCGTATGTTTTAAGAATTTGCACAAATGTATAATAATCTGTATCTACCACTATTTTATCACACAGAGTATTTCAGTGCACTAAGCCCTGGCAATTGCTGATGTTTTACTAATGCCATAGTTTTGGCTTTTCCAGAATGTCATATAATTGGAATCATGTGGTGTGTTGTCTTTTCCAAATAGCTTTTTCCATTGAGTGAAATGCATTCACATGTTCTCCATGTCTTTTCATGGCTTGATAGCTGCTCTTATTTTAGTGCTGGATAATCCTCCATTATCTGGTTTATTTATCCAGTTATTTACCAAAATCTATTCAATCTTGAATAAGACTGCTCTAAACATCCATGAGCAGTTCTTGGTCTAGACATAAGTCATAAGTTTTGAAGTCCCTTGAGTATATGCCAGGAGTGAAATTACTGGATTGCATATGATGAAGAATAGTAGTTCTGTAAGAAACCACTGAAGGATCTTCCAAAGCGGCTGCTGCATTCCTGCCAGTAACGGATGAGAGTTCCTGCAGCTCCATGTCCTTAGCAGCATTTGGTCACTTTTTTAATGTTCCGTATTTTGGCCATTCTAATGTGTGTGCAGTGGCATTTCATTGTTTATTTATTAATTAAATTTTTTTTGAGACAAAGTCTCACTCAGTCACCCTGGGGGTGAGTGCCATGGGGTCACAGTTCACAGCAACTTCAAACTCTTGGGCTCAAGTGATACTCTTGCTTCAGCTTCCTGAGAAGCTGGGACTACAGGCACTCACCACAATGCCCAGCTATTTTTTAGAAATGGGGTCCCACTTTTGCTCAGTCTGGTATGGAACGCCTGCGCTCAAGCAATCCACCCACCTTGGCCTCCCAGAGTGCTGGGATTATAGGCATGAGCCACCATCCCGGCCCTCATTGTTCTTTGGTGTGCAGTTTTCTGATGATGGATCTCTGAGCATCATTTGATATGCTTATTTGCCATCTGAATATCTTCTGTAAATCTGAAGTGTCTGTTAAGGTTTTTGGCCTGTTTTTTATCATGCTGGTTTTTTTCTTCATGTTAAATTTGAGAGTTACATGTATACTTTGGAGACTAATCCTCTGTCAGATCATGACTTTTACAAATATTTTCTCCTGGTATTCCACTTGTCTTTTTATTCTCATAACAATGTCTTTCACGGAGCAGATAATTTTAATTTTAATGGAGTTCAGTTTATCATTTTTGTCTTTCGTGGATCATGTTTTTGGTAATATCTAAAGGTTCATTAGCAAACCAACATCATGTAAATTTTCTCCTATATTACCTTCTTGATGTTTTATGGGTTTGCATTTTACATTTAAGTTGGTGATTCATTTTCGGTTAATTTTTATAAAGGGTATGAGGTCTCTTTTGTGTGTGTATCTACACACATAAGATAATAAACATTATTGGTAAATGTTGAATACTACAATTTTAATGCAGTTTTTTTCTTACTGTATTGCTTTTGCTCTTTAGTGTAAGTTCAGTCAACTACATTTATACTGGTCTGTTTCTGGATTATATTCTGTTCCGTTGATCCATTTGCTTACTCTTTCACCAATACTACACTGCCTTAATTACTATGTGTATGTCTGTTGAGTAAGAATTAATGAGAGATATTCCATGGTAATGTATTAGAAAGCTCAATCTTGTCCCAGGATCAATTCTTCCCATTGATACTTGCAAATTCAACCAAAATCACAGCTGTTTACTTTGTAGGTATTGATAAACTGCATCTAAAGTTTAAATGGTAAGGCAAAAGGCCCAGAAAAACCAACTCAATGTCGGATGAGAACAAAATTGGAAAACTGACATTACTCAACTTCAAAATTGTGTTTTTCTCAATATTTCTTCAAACATTTTTTGCCACTTAGGTGCCATAGACCTGAGACAGAGGGGAATGGCTTTAACATTGTTTCTTTAAAAGAGAAACTGAAAATAGTCTACCCTAGAGATAATTTTCATTTAATTAATAGCCCCTTATTGAGAAGTTAGCCATTGTGATATGGAGTGAAAGTCATCTCTGGTTTTATTTAAACTGTTCCTGGAGTTTTATCACTACATAGGCCTAAGAACATTTTAAGTCATATTTATGAGGACATTAGGAATTCCCTAGTGATTCTCAGATTGGAGTGTAGTGGAAGAGGGGCTGTATGATACAACAGCACTAGGTAAATGTCAGAATACAAGAGTTATAAAAAATTACATTGGTGAGATGTTGATCTGGATTCAGTCCATTCGGGAAAAATAACAAAGATAGAGTGAAAAAGACACTTTGATGTAAGAAATTATTAGGATAATTAGAACTAGTTTGGAAAGAGTGGGAAAGGAAACATAATAAATTATAATATTGCCAATTTAAGGAGAATGACTATGAGAAAACACAATAGAAACCATGAGAAATACAATGGCCTCACATTTTTTTTTTCCTAACATATAATCATCTTGAAGACAGAGTTTGGAGTTCCTTTGTTCTGTGTCAATTTTGTGAGCCCAAACTGTAATATTTTTTAGAAGAAGGGAACCACCTACATTGTATAAATGTGTGCACATAGAAATGATTTTTCAGAAACAATGCATTTCCAGAGAAGGCTCAGTGCCAAGAAGAGAAAGGAGCTGGTGGTTTGAGGGCAGCTGGTTACATTTATCAAGCCTGGAGCTCCTCTTGTGAGGTGGCTTTGCCAGAGTTTTCAGTTGTGTGGTTAGCTGATAATATGAAGACAGAATATGATGAGAAAGCCAAAAGTGTTCACTTCTATAGCCAACGAATGCAATATTTATGCCAGAAGATATGGATATTTTACATCATACGTTATAAAAGTATGATATCACTTAAAATAAATAGTGTGAAAAAGGGAATGATTATTAGCATATCTTGCTGACACATACAAGGAACTGTTTTGATTAAAAGCAGCTTGTGCTTAAAAAAGAGTAATCCACCCATTATTTTTAATCACTAAAAATCAGCGACAGAATAAAACAAATTGGTTTTCTGTCTACATATGCATTTCTCATTATAATCATAGGACATATTTCACTGGCAGTTTGATTGGATTCAATGTTTGGAAAGTAGCTCAGAAAAAAAATGTATGAGTTATTTTCAAAAAAAATTTGAATGTATTTGAGGGTGGATTCATGTGATGAATAGTCATCTTGAAGTGTATAAACAAAAGAGACAAAAAAAAAAGACAGATTCCACAACCCTGGTATTTATTTTAATCAATAAATTTGATTTCATAAATGTTGTACTCTAACAAGTCAAATATTATGCAGAATTGATGATTCACACTCATATTTTATCTTCTGACATTTCAAATTTTATATCAGGGTATCCTGTACATATTCCATCTGTATTCAGCAACTTTATAATCTATCGATTATTTCCTCATAATTAGAGTCTGAACATTTCTAACATTATAACATGTCCAACAATTTTTGCCCCCAGTGTTGTACACAGTCTAAATTGCACCCATTAGCTGCATAGGTGTTTGGGTTTTATACCTTTTTTTTTTTTTTTTTTGCAGTTTTTGGGCAGGGCTGGGTTTGAACCCGCCACCTCTGGCATACGGGGCTGGTAGCCTACTCCTTTGAGCCACAGGCACTGCCCAGGTATATATACTTTTCAATTTCCAATCATATGTGAGTTTTTAGAAATCATTTTGTGTTTGAGTTCTATAGTAGCCATTGTTTTGTGTAACTAATTCCTTCTCCACTGTTAAATCTTTCTTGCTGGTCCCAGTACTCCCAGATCTGAGGGTCAAGAATGAGTACAGGTATGGAGTTAAGCTCATGATGGAATGATAGCAGATACAAAGCCATCACCCATGCACCACATTTATTTCAAAGAAAAAGTATATCTCAAATGGAGAAACTGGTTATTCCCCCAAGTGAATAAAGCCCCCAGAGTCTGAGCAAGCACTGTCTTTTATAGGTGCACTAGTTTGCCCCACCTTTCACCTGGCAGGATCGGTTATCACTGCCTGTCTTTGGGGTGATCGACGGGTTGGGATTATGTAACAGATAACATACCAGGCTACATAACATGTTAAGTTATATAACACTTTCTGTACTATGAACGTGTCCTCCTAGAATCCTTCATGAAAAGTCCACCCATGCAATGCTAATTAGTCAGTAAGGAACCTTAGGCCATTTACTGGTCAGTAGGAGCTCCTTACTGTGTTCCTACTAGAGATCAGTTCTGTGCCACAATTTGTTCCTAGCTACAGTTCAGTTTCTGCTCTCCACCTCTGGGCACTTCCTTGCCATCTGTTTACCTTCCGCTAGACCTGATACTACCACAGCTCACAGTTGAGTCCCTCCCACTATAGAAATTGTCTTCAGATAAAAGGAATTTCCTAATATGTTCGCATCTGCTTGCCAGGGGTAGATTGCATACTGGCAGGTGTATAGAAATGTGAAATTGCTGGGGTTTTTAGGGTTATATGTTGAATTGTGTATACTCACACACGCACAATTTACATGTTTAGGTCCTAATTACCAATACTTCAAAATGTGATGGTTTTTGGAAATAGTGTCATTGCAGATGCTGTTAGTTAAGATAAGGTCATGCAGGATTAGAGTGGGCTACTAACCTAATTAGACTGATCATCTTACTTAGTGGAGAACTTTGAATACATGCATACATTCACTGAAGTGTTCGGGGAGAAAGCTGTGTGCAGATGCAGCCAGAGATTCAGGTGATGCACTGGTAGACAGTGAACACCACAGATTGTCAGCAAACTACAGAACTGGTGAGAGTCAGGGAACAGACTCTATCCCATTTCCCTTGGAAGAAACCGAGCTTGCCACAGATTGTCAGCAAACTACAGAACTGGTGAGAGTCAGGGAACAGACTCTATCTCATTTCTCTTGGAAGAAACCGAGCTTGCCAATACCTTTGAGCCTTCAGAACAGTGAGACAATAAATTTTTAATTGAGCCATTCAGTTTGTGCTATTTTGTTATGGCAGTTCTGGGAAACTAATACATAACGCATATTGATATATTTACTATTTTGTGGTGTTCATCTTTATTCCTAACAATCACTGTTTGCCATGAACACTATTTTTTCTATTATTAAGGTAGCTGTGTAGTTTTTCTTTGCATCTGACTGATAAATGTCGTTGACATATGATTATATCCTCCAAGTTAAGAGGAGGAATGTCAGACATTTCAATCCATTTATTTTTACCTGACTGCAATATTGTTACTCTACGCTATTTTGCTTCTTTTTCCCTATGTTATTACTTTTACATAGCCAATAATTCTTTCAAATGGACCTACATGTTTATGCTTTTATTGCTATTAATATTAAATCCTTATATCCTAGGCATTCCATCATGAATTACTTTCCTTGTTGCTAAAGAAATTCTTTAGAGTTTCTCTTAATGAGGTTCTTTTGGTGACAACATTTCTATTTGTGTTTGTTTAAAAACATTTTTATTTTGCCTTTGTTCTTGAAAGATAATTGTATTCAGTATAAAACTCTGTATTAGTTATTTTTTCAGAATATTATGAATATTATTCTACCGAACTATGGTTTCCTCTACTCCACCTCTCTCTACCTTTCCATAGGAAAATAAGCTATGACTTTCCTCCCACTCATTTGAGGGAAGGTATCTTTTCCTCAAAGTGGTTTAGAGATGTTTCTTTTTTCATTTTCCTTGCTCCAGTTCTTCCAGGAAATGTTAGATTATTGTTCCTTAAATATCCGGGTGGAGATTTGTTGAGTTTGATTTATGGGAAGTTGTTTTTCATCAATGCTAAAAAATTATCAGCTATTATTTTTTAAAATATTTCTCCAGAGCCATAATTCTCCTTTCTTCATCTGGAACCTCAATTAGGCATATGGGGTTGGACAATTAAGTTTGCAAACCCATCCTAGAAAAAATGCTGCATGCCTCAATGCTGAATATCACTATGGTCACCTTGAAGTACTCCCCTTGGGAAGCAATGCACTGATGGCAGCTCCTAGTACACCTTTCAAAGCCATTTTGAAACTTTTTTAGAATGGCCATCAAAGCTGTCACCTGACAAGTTCATGAACTTGCCACCGTGCCCTTAGACTAGCAGCACTGTACAAATGGCTCAGAGAAGTTATATGACCTTTGTATATCAGAGTCTTACAGTCGTGTTTGTGTTGCTGTGTGGCAGTTTTTCGCTGAGTGCTGTTCACTATTGTTGTTGTGTGTTTTTGTGTGCTGTACCTCAACAGCTCTGATGGGCATATAGGAAATCTTTTAAGTCTTTCTGTTTTGTATAAATGATTTTCTGCATTTTTAATTTTTAATTTTTCCCTGGATTATTTGAAGTTATTTTAAAATTCGGCAATTTATCAATTTAGCTTTGAAATCTGTTTTTAAATCTGACCATTCAGTTTTTGTTATTACTTTAAACAATTATTAGGATTATTTTAAATTTAGAAGTTACAGCTCATAGTTTGTAAAGTTTATTGCGCTATTTTTAAGTTCCTATTTTCTATGGATAAAAGCTTATTAATAAAATTATTTTATAGTCAATGTCTGATGATTCTCATATAAAAAGTCTTTGCTAGTCTGTTTCTATGTCTGTGGTTTTTAATAGTTATAATTTATCCTATGTTTCTTAGTGGTTCTGGTTATCTTCTCCAACCATTAACTTGCAAGAATAGCTTTGGAATTAATTTGTCACCTAAGAGGAAGCTATCTTTCTCAAGAGAGGACTTGTACTTTCTTCTTCCAGAATAATGGAAGAATGTGGAAGACCCAGGGAATTCAGACAATGTGAGCACTGGTTCTTTCTTCCTTCATCCTTATCCCAAGATGTAGGGTATTGGAGACAGTTTTTGTGAAAGGATCTCTGCTTTACTTCTTACTTTTTATGGACACTGAATTTACTTCTGAATTAGTTGGTTCTTTCTTACAACTGTTTTCACAGCATTTAGTGGCTTTTAAAGATTAAAATAAATAATCTACACTTTGGTTTTTAGCATGATTGGTGATTAATTTTATCTGATTACCCCGGATGGAAATTGGTGATTAATTTTATCTGATTACCCTGGATGGAAATTGGTGATTAATTTTATCTGATTACCACAGATGGAAATCCCCCTCTTCTTATTCTTTTTTTTTTCTTTTATAGAGACAGAGTCCCACTTTGTCACCCTCGGTAGAGTGCCATGGTGTCACACAGCTCACAGCAACCTCCAACTCCTGGGCTTAGGCGATTCTCTTGCCTCAGCTTCCAGAGTAGCTGGGATTACAGGCACCCGCCACAATGCCCAGCTATTTTTTTGTTGCAGTTTGGCCAGGGTTGGGTTTGAACCTGCCACCCTCGGTTATGAGGCCTGAGCCCTCCTCACTGAGCCACAGGCGCCGCCTCCTCTCTTCTTTTTAACACTCATTTTAATCTCTGCATGGGGAGCTGTGGAACTGTTTACAATCAGAATAATACTCCTCACATGTATGTACTTTGTAATAGGCACCTATAATTAGTAGATGTTCCATGTACTTGACTGATTTTACAATGGAGAAAATCCTTTGCTTGTGCATTTCATACTCATCTCTTTAGAACACTTTTCATTCAGTAATGCAATTATTTCCTTACCTGGCATACAAGGCACTATAGCTCTGTGGGCACAGCCTATGTCTTATTTTTGTACATAGTACAGTACAATAGCTATGTGTAAAACTCTTGAGCTAGAACCTTTGAATTACAGTTCTTTCACTAGCTACTTTGCAACCAATACAACTGTCTGGCTCTCAGCTTTCTCAAAAGGAGGACACTGTTTACCTTATAAATAGTTTGAAGTTTGCTTGAGCTAATGTAATGAAACAATGAAAAGTTTCCTGTCACATAATAAATGTTAATCATTATTATGTTAAATATACGCCCCAGTAACAACATTGTTCTCTTGGCAAAGTGTTCTATAAGTACTTGATTAATGATACATCAGCCATAGTTATCCTACGACTGCCAGATAATTGTGCATTGGAACACCACATGCACTTTCCGAGTAATAGAAATTTATCACTGAAAATTATGGTCCCCAAAGACTAGTATTAAAAGCAATGAATTTTCTTTTTAAAGTTAACCAACTAGTAAACAAGTTAAAATTTGAGTCACAGTTTAAGAACACAGTAAAAGCCAGAGATGCTGCTATAAACTTTCTTAAAACTACTTATGCATATAATAGATGATATGCTATATGGATTGTGTGAAAATAGCTCATTATAATGTGTCTCACCTCCCTTTTGTGTATTATGACAAGATTTACACAGTGCCAGGAAATCTCTTTTGTTTAGGATTGTGCAGAAAGAATGACTTCATATAGCTAAAGTCCAAATCTGATAACTAAAATTAATTTCAGACAACATCATCCAAATCTTTTAAGTGGACATTCTGTAACTTTATTAACCTAGTATAGATATATTTCAGGCAAGGCAAAAGCAAGGCCTTTCTCAGCACAGTTTATCAACACTCATCATTTGTCCCTTCCTCAGTTCAAGTTCAAGTTGCTCTCTTATCAAATCTTTTTATTTTTAGTAAAATATGAACATTTAAATAAAAGCACATAAAGGAAAATAGCCATCATTCATGAACAAGCACCCAGAGGGAAGTCTCATGTTTACATTTAGGCAGAGAGAGGCAAAGTAAGAAGATACTTTGGCCCATTTTCTGTCTGTTATATAAAAATATTCTAAACTGATAACGCATTAACAACACATGTGCTGAAATAAAATTTGATGACAGTTTTGCCCCACTTAACATCATGTCCCTAACAAGGGAATATACAGATTGCATTTCTCAATAAAATATTTTAATATGGCGCACCATTGTCCCAATACGATCTTCCTTAAACACATGTCGGGAAACCTAAATATAGAGCTTAACTGTTATTGGTTTGAAACATTCATTTTTGTGGTAGAAATCCTTATTCTCATTTTTCTGAGGTGTTCTAGAGGTTTTCTAATATGTTATGATTATTACATAGCTTGCCTTATTTTCCCTGCTGCTATTAAACATTTTGTTAATGGATTTCCTGATTCAAACCTTCATTGAGTTGATTTGGGCTTGAATTTTCCTTTGTCATGGTAAATAATCTTAATATTTATATAATATAATGTGTTGGGGATGCCAAGAGCCAGATGACCCCTGAGCAAGATGATTTGCAAGGGTCTGGGGGGCAGATCCTTGGGCAATTTGTCCGCAAGTGCTCCTTGCAGAAAAAGAGCCTAAGCCCATGGCGATCCTTAGGCACATGTCATTGTCTAATACTCTTCTCACCTGTCTTGTGCTGTCTCAATAAAAGGCTACTGTGGAGGTTGCTTGAGGCTCCCCTGCAATCAAGGTTAGCCCACCTCCTTCAAGCTTGTACTTCTAATCTGCATCACGCCTGGCTCCTTCCTTTGGCAATTGAGACCAGGGCCATAGGGGCTGAGACAATAATGGAATTTTTCCAGTAATCATTGAAAAAGTTTAAAAACAACTGTGAGTAACCATTGAGGGAATTAGGTCTACTAATTATTTCTATGTGTTTTTATTTTTATATTAAGATTTTAAATAAAACATGTGCTGTTAAGAACTATAAAAGGGCCAAAAGCAGTAGCATAGACCTATAATCCTAGCACTCTGAGAGGCTGAGGCAGAAGCTTGAGGTCAGAAGGTGAAGACAGGTCTGAGCAAAGCAAGATCCTGTTTCTTGTAAAAATAGAGAAATCAGCTGGGTATGGTGGGGCACACTGGCAGTCCCAGCTACTCAGGAGGCTGAAGCAAGAGGGTTGCATGAGCACAGGAATCTGAGGTTGCTGTGAGCTAGCCCTCAGTCATGGCACTATAGCCCAGGTGACAGAGCAAGACTTTGTCTTAAAAAAAAAAAAAAAAAGAAAAGAAAGAAAGAAAGAAAGAACTGCAAAAGATCTAAGGTTTTATGCAGTTTTTAAGCTAAAAATCTAGTATGCTGCAACGTTTATAAAATAAAAACTAAGTTTCATGGATGGTGGAAGAAAATCTAAGACCCTGGGGTCAGAAATACAGAACTGTTCCTCATGGCAGAGTAGACATCATAAATATGTTTCCATGGTCTATATCCAGTGGGTTTATGTCACAGCTAAGGAACCTTGAACTTAGGAAACACCAATATATTAAAGAGCTTCTAGCAAATCTGCCCCCTCTTTGCCTCAGAGGGAGAAAATTTGTTACTGGACAAATTTGTTACTGGACAAATCTTGATCTTCTATACTTTCTACTTTCACTATTTAAAAAAATTCCTCAAAAATCTATCATCTCTGTTATTCAGAAGCAGCTCATAAGCCACTCAGAAGATGGGCCAAAACACCGAAGGAAAATCATCTTCCAACAGTTGTGTCATCATTCATTTTCCAAATATACTCCAGATATTTTCTGCAGTGTATAATCTATACTTTACTTGTGCTATATCCCATTTCATTTTCATATATCCCATTTTACTTTATTTATTTCTATTTTCATGATTGAATTAAATTTAAATTTGTGTATTTGCACTAAGAACATAAGCCTGGATATAAATGTTCATCATATGGGCAGGAAATATTTCCTCCCACTTCAAAAGGAATAACTTTAGCTCTAAATTATTTTGTTTCTATCTTAGGACATTTTTAAATGAAAGGCCTGATTGAACTTTCCTACACTATTAACCAATAGAAAATTTAAAACTGATTTTGTGACCCACTGACAGGGAAATGGGTGCCTCTGTGACATGCTTTTTAAAATGTGCATAATACTTCACTAGTTTAGGTTTCTTTTTTGGGAGGGGTTGTTTTTGTTTGTTTGTTTGTTTGTTTTTTAGACAGAGTCTCAATCTGTTGCCCTGGGTATAGTGCTATGGTGTCACAACTCATAGTAACCTCAAACTTTTGGGCTTGAACAATCCTCCTGCCTCAGCCTCCCAAGAATCTGGGACTACAGGTACCTGCCACTACACTTGTCTAGTTTTCTATTTTTAATAGAGACAGGGTCTAGCTCTTTCTTGCTCTGGCTGGTCTTGAACTCCTGAGTTCAAGCAATCCACTCACCTGGGTCTCTCAGATTGTTAGGATTATGGATGTGAGCCACCATGCCTGGCCAATTCTGCACGTTGGTGCCTTGTTTTCTTCTCTACAATGTGGTTGAATGTAAGTAAATTAATAAGCATTGATATCTTAATTTAGTACACTGCAACCACACAATGTAGTATGCAAAAATTCTCCAAGTTCTGAGCTAATCAATAGGGATAGAATGATAAACCAGAAAAATGGGCTATTTATCTTTGTAAAGTTTGCACAATGGTGTGTACTGTATATAGCATTTTTTTCAAGTATAATTTTGCAATATTTTGTGAGTTTTTTAATATTATTTATTTTTTAACATCTTTCTTCCTCAATGCATTGTAAGCTCCATGAGAGGACACACTGTCCATTAACAATGTTCCCATTGTCATTCTTCTACCCTACACCAACTCTTCATAAAATAGATCATCTGGGGCTGTGGCTCAAGGAGTAGGGCACCAGCCCCATATACTGGAAGTGGCAGGTTCAAACCCAGCCCCAGCCAAAAACTTCAACGAAAAAAAAAACAACATCATTTTCTCATGATTTTAAAATAATTATTACTTTCTCAAATACAATGGCCTCTCCCTTTGGTTTTTTACAGTATATGTAATGTTATATGTTATTTATTTGGTAATATTTCCCATTTTTCCAAAAAAGGAGTCTTGAGAAAATTCTCTGAGATTTCTCTGAGGCTGACAGATAGCAAAAGAAATTATTACACATATAAAAGTACAGCCTCAACAGTCAGCCCATTTTATAGTTAATTAACTTTTTTAGAGTTAATTAACTTTTTTCCCCCTCTTAATTCCTGGTGACTTATTAGCTCTCTTGGAGTATTTCTAAGAGATCTCTATTTACCATTTATTATATGTATGGTAACCAGAATTATGTTTTTTAAAAAAATTATATAACCTGTCCATTTTAAAAACTTTCACCCATTTTTTGCCCCTATAATCTATTACATAACAAGTATGGAGTTCAAGGTTTTTTGTATTAAACCTCATATGATTTTCTGGACTCAATAGATCTTTCCCACAAGTCATCTTCATGTACCTCCCACACAATCCACTAAGGGACACCATTACTCTGAGGAGGGGATGGGGGAAGATGGGTGGTGGGAGGGTGATTGGTGGGACCACACCTATGGTCCATATAACAAGGGTACATGTGAATCTTTCTAAATGCAGAATATAAATGTCCTAACACAATAATTAAGAAAATGCCATGAAGGCTATGTTAAACAGTATGGTGAAAATATTTCAAATTGTATATAAAACCAGCACACTGTACCCCATGACTGCATTAATGTACACAGCTATGATTTAAGAAAAAAAAACTGTATATCTATTTAATGCCTCCTTTTCTTTATTCAGCCCTCAATATTGGTTATAGTCTAAGAATTGTTTAGAATTGATGACAAGGAAATGAAATGAACCAAAATAGCACAATCCCAAATTGTAAAGAACAGACAGATCGAGTGGCATAAGAAAGTATTAAAAGAATATACATACACAGCCACTACAACTTAGTTGGTGTGGGGGAAATTAATAAAATAATCATTTAAATTCACAGAAACAGAAGGATCTTAAAACTACTGAGTTCTCTGAAGTTCTGGGAAATAAAAGAACTAAAGCAATAACAAGAAAGAAAGGCCAAAACAATCTCAGTTACAATTATTAGATTTTTAACAGAAGTTATTCCCAAAAGCAAATATGAAAACAGTAATTTGAAGTTGGGCTCAAAGCCATGAGTCTGGAAACAAGAATCCCTTAGGTCATTGTAGGAATTCACTATCAAGTTCACAAGATTGCTACCGTATAAGTTACAAATTGGAGGAAAAGCAAAAGTACCATTACTATCTTCAAAGGAGAAAAAAATAAATACCTAGTTGTGGCTACCTACATATAGATAGATATCAGTTCCCAGTAAATGAACTCAGCAAAGCTAATGCAAATCAATAGAATATGTTTATATTGTGATCAAAGTATATTACAGAGCATATACAGAGTGTCCCACAAGTCACTATAAACATGGAAAATAAGAAATTATAGGTAAGTGTACCTTTATTTATAAAATATTTGGTATAACATTTCACAAAATATTCTCTATACCTCTTATTTGTTTTACATTAGTATTGAGTACTTTGGATGCTTCCTGTTCCATTTTTGTGATACTTTACTACAAAGTATTGCTTTGACTCCATTGAGATAAATACAAAAGATGTAAGGTCTCCATGTTTCTAGTGGCTGAAGAGTATTCCATGGTATACCACAATGCACTAATCCATCCAGGTTTAGTCTTCTACATGTGGCTAACCAGTTCTCTCAACATCATTTATTAAATAGGGATGCTTTTGTTTGGTTTATCAAGGAACAGATGGTAATATGTGGTTGGTTTCATCTTTAGGATCTCTATTCTAGTCCATAAATCTACATCTCTATTTTTGTGTTGGTACCATGCTGTTTGATCACTGTGGACTTGTAGCATAACCTGAAGTCTGGTAATGTGATGCCTCCAGATTTGTTTTTATTTCTAAAATTTGTATTGGCTATTTGGTATTTTTTCTGGTTCCATATGAACCAAAGTACTATTTTTTCAAGTTCTTTGAAGTATGTCATTGGGGTTTTGATGGAAATTGTATTAAGTCCATAGATGATTTTAAGTATATGGATATTTTAACAATGTTGATTCTTCCTAGCCATGGGCATGGTTTGTTCTTCCATTTGTTGACATCTTCTGTTATTTCTTTTCTCAGGGTTTCATAGTTCTCTGTGTAGATATCCTTCATGTCCTTTGCTTGGTATACTTCCAGGTATTTCATGTCCTTTGAAGCTGTTGTGAAGGGTATTGTATCTTTGGTTTGACCCTCAGATAGATGTTTATTGGCATATATGAAGGCTAATGGTTTTTGTACAACAACAAACACACAGCAAATATCATACTGAATGGAGCAAAATTGAAAGTATTTCCACCTAGAACTGGAATTAGACAAGGCTGCCCACTATCAACACTGCTATTCAACATAGAGCTGGAAGTTCTAGACATTAAAATCAGGCAAAAGAAGGATATCAAGGGTATTCAAATGGGAACAGAGAAGTCCATATTCTGACTCTTTGCAGATGACATGATCTTACACTTACAAAATCCCAGACACTCCATCACAAGGCTCTTGGAAGTGATCATTAAATATGGTAATGTTTTAGGACATAGTGCATTTCTTGAATAAGCACCACATTAAAAACTTAAAGTAGAGAGGATGAAACTTAGATTATTTTCAGTCAATTGATCTTAGAAAAGATCTCAAATAGGTCAAGTTCTTAATTTATTTTTTAACTTTAATTTTAGTGATGAAAATTATAATTCTCTTCTTTCAAATTATGATGAAAAAGACACGAGAAACATTTTGAGTGTGAAGCAATGGAATCAGTAAGGATGGACTAAAGTGTTAACTGTCATGATGATCTTTGAGTTTATCCACAGAGTGTGTTTTCTTCGTGGTATAAATTAGTTCACAAGTGATAATAAGTGATGATGTTTATGTACATCCTTTCCCCCTATTGCAATTCACTAGAAAGGGGATTTACAACACTTTGCAAGGGAGAAAAGAACAGGATAGTCACCCAGATATCCAGTATACGTTTTTATTACTATCTGCATTAATATAACATCTATCCCACCTTCTGACATCACATTATGTATGATTGCCTGAGGCTCTATGTCCAACAAGGAGTAATGTTAACACACAGACGTCTAGCAGCCTTTCCTCACTCAGTTCTTTAATGTATATAGATTTTTAAATAATATTTTCATTATCAGGTTTGTAAAACATGACCTGATTTTGATTAAAAAGATGGAGCATTGTTAAGTCTTCAAAATAAATTCCTCTTTGTAGAAACATTGAATTAGGGATTTTCAATACATCAGGATATTAAATTCCTTTGATGACAGAGCAAACATAGCACAAAGACTTTACATTTTACCAGAGTCTTATTCTTTGCAGACACTCCAATAGTTCTGTTTAAACAGATGTCCCACAGATGTAGAAACATCTGGCAGGTCAACATAATTCTGCCGTGACCATATTCAGGTTAGGATTGTGCGTTTCTTGATGTCTAATTGTTAAGCAGGGACTCTTCCCTGGAAGAAGTTATTATATTGCTTCAAATGATACATTTATCTTTGCTTCTTTCTTTTTAAAAAATATCTTCACATGTATTCACTGAAAATACAGTGGTGCCCATGGCTACTTTTTGTTTGTTTTAGAAATGGCTGTATGATTTTCTAGACCTTTAAGTAATCCCCTACTCAAGTGTAAGGAACAGGTTGAATTAGAATCAATAGCTTGATTTTGCTCACTTTTGTTTTGTTTTTCTTCTCCACAGAGTCCTGCAGGTCCATTCAAATCGCAAGAAAATCATTTCACTTGTACCCATTAAATATACCACATACATCAAGTTTGAGTCTTTTTTCCTTGCTTACTGTTTAAACATCTAAGAGATGGATGAAACTTCTTTCAATGTATATAGTTTTTTTAATTTTAATTTTTGCAATATACATTCACAAGCTCAACATTAAAAAGCTGCAATTTTTACTTTCAAGTATCTCTCCATTTTTATGAGCCCCCAAACATCCATGAGACCAAGAAAATATTTTATGAAGCTCAGAGTCTGGATACCTGTAACATTTACCCAGATCAGAGAAAATTAGTAAGATTTACTGTGCTTCCTAGACAGTGTTAGGATGTCGTGAGGGAAAAAACAGACTGTACCGTTTCTTTCTGTGCTGGGAATTCAGGTGATATGTGGTGACAATAAGAGACTTCACACTCCTAAAGAGACTGAGCCTGTGTGACCCCAGGGATTAGTGTGCGCTGTGGGAAGCCGTAAAAACCATCTAGGGTTTGTCAGGATGTGCACTAATGAAAACAGCCTGAAATCATACACCACCCAAACATGAAAGTGTAATGATAACCCAAGTTCTTAGGCTGTGTTGCTCCCTCCATTTCTTCATCAGCTATTTGTTTATTTTTTCCAGCTACTTTAGCATTTCTCATTGAAGTCAATTTATTTCAAATCCATCATACAATACCCAAATTGTTTGTTTCTGTTTCCCAGCTTGCTTTCTCTCCCTCAAAACCTATGTTTTTCCTGAAAAGTCTACTTCTGTTTATGTTTGAGCCACACCTCCACATTTTCATCAAGGGACAGTAATCCTAAATATTAACTCTGGCTCGGAAGTTCACATCCACTCCCCAACGCCTACTTGAGATCAACAAACACGAACTGTGGGTTTACCCACTATCACCAGAGGACAAAGCACCAGGATAGAAGGTGGACAGTTCTGAGTATTCTAATCTCCTAAAATTTTCCATTGCAAATATTGGTTGAAAACAGATTTTTTTCCCCGGCAAAACCAGAAGATTGTTATGTTGCCCTAAAGACATCCAGAAACTCACAAAAACAGTCTGCATGGCAATCAGCCCACAATGGGCTTCTAATTCCTTCATCATAGAAACCACGTTTACTTCCAAATTTCCAGCTAGGATGTTTGCAATGTGCTTCCTCCTTGGACAGCTGTTAAATGCCATCATGGCCACCATAGCATATGCTGGGGGTTACTCCAGATGCCTTGACACCGTGGTAGGTCCATTCCTAATAACAGACAGTGACTGTAACTGTAGACCTCTCTTAATCTCTCGTGTACTATAGCTATTCGTGGTTCTGGGTAGGTAATCTGGCTGGCTTACAACTGTGTCTAAATGTTATATTTAAATATATTCATATATATTATATTTGAATATTTCTATTCTTTTTAATTCTCTGTTTTTATGTCTCTGTTTCAAGTCTGAGTCAATCTCTCTCTTCCTCTCAGTCTTGCTTTCTCTTTTTCTCTTTCATTCCTTAAATATTTACTGATAATTTTTATTATGGATGCATTTAACTCATCCTTATCTCTCTCTATGGCAAATAAGAGAGTTTCCATTCTTAGAATGTGTTTATTCACCAAAAAATGCTCTGGACTGATTTCCTCCAACATGGGCATGTATTTTTTTAGATTATTAAACTATATGGAACGATGTCTTATTGAAATGCGGAAGCAATTTACTTCCTAAAGTGTAGTGTTCCACTGGACATATTTAATTTTGACTGTAGCAGCTGCGTGCGCAAGTGTTCCATTGGTTGTACCATCCTCATACGTTATAACAGATGAGTAAAAGAGAGGACTTTCGAGCCTAATTGTTGAGATGCAGAAGAAAACATACATTTTGATTTGGGGCTAGTCACAAACATGTTTAAGGGTGTAGGGGGAAGAAGGAGATAATTTATCTTTTTAGGGTTACTTCCAACTTTTTTGAGCCCTCTGGATTTCTGCAGCTCTCACGAGCATGCCTGCCTGGACACCTGATGTCTAATTTCATTTTTTCTTGTTTTTACAAACTCCATTCCTTTCAGCCACACTCAAAAATGAAAGAAAAGAGAAAAAACAAATATGCTAATACAAAGATAGTTTGTGGCTCATCATTCTACTTTCTAGACAAAATAATAAAGAAGAAGGAATCTATTTTTTGATGGCTTATTTTGTTTTGGAGATGCAATATTATCTTACTTATGAGGGAAGAAAAAGCAACTGTATGAAATTGAAACTAAAGTGAACTATATGCTTTGAGTTTAGCAACTAAGTCTAATTAAAACAGTGATAATGAAAAAAAGCCATCCAGGGACCAAAAGTAAGTTCAACAATAATAGATCCTAGTAATGTCTATTTTATTTAATATTAACATGCAAATTAGTAAATAGAGAGCATCATCTAGTGAAACCTATTTCATTTTAAGTTCAGAAGTATGTAAGAAGTATGGCATGCTCTTCCCCTGGTGTGCTCATTAATATACTCAAAATCCAGTATTTTTCAGTTCAGAGTAGCTCTTTAATGACCTCACAGCCACCATTTAATCATTAAGACTGTTTTTTCATTTGTATTCTGAACAAGTCATCAACAAGATGATTTACTTTCTGAAAGTTCTTTTACTACCACTTAAGTTGATGCTAGCATTGGTCTTATGAATATTATCTCTGCCCATAGGTAACCTGGGTAATAAAATTAAACTATCAGATTCTGGCATACTACATATAAGATAAATGTACAATTGAAAGAAAAACTAACATTATTATTTAAAGACATATAAGATGGGAGTTGGCCTAGTCTGTATCAGATATTGGAGAAGTATTTCATATGAGAATTATCAGGACTACTGGTACTTTTTTTTTTAATGTACCTGAGCCAAACCTAGGATTTCTATTTGGAAAATATCAAGAAAATGAATTTTAACAAGCTTCTCAAATGGTCCTTAGGCATACAAATACTGAAAATCACCACCCTGCAGTGAGCAGCCAGGAATCTAACTGGTCTAGTCCTTTTTGGGTTCAGGATAGGAATGACTAAAGTGCCAGAAGGTATCTGTGAGTCTCATGATGGAAGCTCTGCTCCCTACCACTGCCAGTAAGCTTTACCTTTCTCTTCAAGTAAGAAGGAAAAATTCTAATGAAAGTTGTGAACTTTCCTCTGCTTGTCCATCCCTAGTAGTAATAATCTAACATACCACTCCCAGAATATTCAGTACAACTATATCACATTGTTGATGCCCTAATGACAACTTCAAAACTGTCAGCTAGCACAAAGATTTATAAAGAAAACTCAAACTCTGTCTATGAAAAGGAACCCCTCAGCCTCCCACAGCAGGCATTCTACCACCATGTGTATAGTTTAGCTAAATGTAAGGGATATGTTCCAATAATGTACATTTTTAATAATTAATGTTTATCAACTGAGTAACATGAATTAAAGAATAGGCTTATTTCAATGCAAAGTTTGAGCTCCTGATTTTATAACTAAAAAAGACTTACCACTTGTATCCTTTATATATTTCAGAATGAACATTCTATTAACTTAATCTACTCTAATTAGGTCATGAGAGAATAGACATTAAAAGCATAGAGATAAACAGTTGCACTTTATTTAAAGTTCAGTTTATTTAACAAAACTGAGGGAATATTTCTTGATAACTGGGTTATTCAATCATAATACTGCATTAAAATGTTCAGTTCTGGCAATTGCAAATCCTTGAGTAGAGTTATGTTTTCTGATTATTCTTGTTTGTAATACATGGCAAGATTGAATTTAATGTTTTAAATATTTCAGTTTGGAAGGAAAATTGAATTGGATGAAATCTTTCTCCCTCTCCCTGTCTTTAAGCTAGAATGCTTTGTATTGTTTCTTATCTCGTGGTTTGTTTTGGAGCACATTTCTAACTTAGTAAGGAGATCAAGCTTTTTCTGCTTCTAATCCCATTTTCTTCTCCACTTTCAGCAGGAATTATAACATGGGTTAGGCCAGGAGGAAATGCTGAGACGTAGAATGAGATCACGGCTCAAACAAAGGTGCAGAACTATGCACCTGTCTTTCAAATTGATTCTTTTTTCTCTGGGTCCTAAGCTGCTGTGGACATAACACAACATTGCATATATATCTTCTACAATAATATCTCTTTCAGAAAAACAATGGGCTTTGATGTGTTTTTGTCATATTTGAATAAGTTTTTAACATAGCCCTGTTCGGAATGAAGGTTAATCCCTGCAAAAGTTTATTTCTAATAATTGGTATTTAATAATTCAGAATGAGTTGTGTTGTTTTATTTTGCATCTCTTGTTATAGCTCCTGCAAGAAAACAGCATCAAAGTTTATTCAAATCTGAAATTTGGAGATTTCTCTTCAACATTTAAAATATCTGGTCACACTGAAGGATCAAACATTTAACTTGGAATATAGCTGAAAAAGAATCTAGAGATTAAATAGTTCAACATCTTTACATTATAGTTAAAATGTTACCTATAAATGATCAGTAATTTCCCCTAACCTATAGCAGATAATTCTGGCAAACAATTTTATTTAAAATGCTGGAGTTCATTTAGTGAAATGGATGACATGGTATAGCATTACCATTTCATCTGTTAACCTTAACAAGTTCCCTGTTCTAGGTAACTCAATTTCTTCAATTCTAAAATAGTAACGATAGAAATTCCTACTTTTGTAGATTTTGCTTGACAATTATTTAACATATCTAAACCATTAAAAAGTGTAGCACATAGTAAAACTCAATACATGCTAATTATAATTATTAATTTCATTAATGCATACTCTGATTATTATACTTAAAAACAATTGTTTTCAATTTAATGTAAGTTTACTTTACATATTGATGCCAAACTATATGATGTTTTTAGATGCCAGTTTTACTGATGCCAATGTTACTTACTTTAGCTGAGTTAGTAAAATCCTATAGAGAAAATCTAAGGTTGACATAGGCAACAGAAGGAATGGAGAATTATTTTCATTCTGTTTATCTCAAGGATGAAAACCATTTACTTATTTAAGTAATGTATTTTTTAATATATACATATATGTTTATTTTTAGTATGACTTTTTAAAAATTTGCTCTTAATAAACATAATCATCCTCAAACTGTTTTGGTCATTATAAGCAATCATCTTTATAGTGAAGAATTTATCAATTTCCACATTTTAATGAGGATTTTGCAGCTCATCAATATACTTTCCAGTTTTGGAGTATTTTTTAAACAACTTGGCAATATAGTGATGATTATGTATACCCCCATTTTCAAACTCAAAACAAAACAATCATTGTCTTCCATAGCTGTGTTCTTGTTGCATTTCTATATTAAATACTGATAATAGTAGTATTCTATGTTTAGTGTAATACCTATTCTTCAATAGCCTGCTCATTTATGATGATCTAAACTTTTTATCTTTAAAGTACATTACCTTTTTGTGTAGAAATAGTCATTTTGGGGTTTTTTTGTTTATTTTTTTATTAAATGATAACTGTGTACATTAATGCAACCATGGGGTACAGTGTGGTGTTTTCACATACAATTTGAAATATTTTCATCAAACTGGTTAACATACCCTTTGTATCATTTTCTTAGTTATTGTGTTAAGATGATGATATTCTACTCTTAGAAAGATTCACTTGTACCCTTGTAAGATAAACCATAGAAGTGATCCCTTCAATCACCCACCCTCCACCCATCCCCCATCTCCTCCCCCTACCCCTTCCCCATATTCTTAGGCTATAATTAGGTTATAGCTTTCATATAAAAGGTATAAATTAGTTTCATAATAGGCATGTGTACATGTGATACTTTTTCTTCCATTCTTGTGATACCTTGCTAAGAAGAACATTTTCCAGCTCCATCCATGTGAACATGAAGGATGTAAAGTCTCCATCTTTCTTTATGGCTGCATAGGATTCCATGGTGTACATATACCACAGTTTGTTGATCCATTGTAACTTAAAAGAGAAAATAAATGTCTATGAGTCCAGACTAACATTAATAAATGATTGAATGATTCTACGAATGAAAGGGGGGAAACAAATATCTTAAGCTAAAGAATTCCCAATAAATTATGTAGCTACTTTACCCCCAAAATGGAGGCACATAACCCCATGTTCCTTAAGTGTGGGCTGTACATAGTGACTTCCTTCCAAAGAGTACAGTACTGAAAGGAGGGCAAATACATGTGGATATAGACATCTAAAGGAATCAATGGCAGAAGAGTAAATACAAATTAAATCTTTTTATAGTGCAGAAAGCACAGGCTGAAACTAGAGAGACCAGGGCTTTAATTCCCACTCTTTCCCTTGCTAACCATAATTCTAGACAGATCATTTCATGTCTAACTAGATACATCACTAATCACTACTCTCAACTCCACTATAATCTAAGCTCCTTTTGTGAATTCATTTTATTGATGTATTATCAGTACCTAGAACAGTGCCTGGCAGAAAGAAAGTGCCTTATGAATGTGTTAAAAGAACTATTCTCTGAACCAGAGTCTCAGTTTCCTTATCTGTGAAATGAATATAGAAATGATACTTGCCTTGCATGGCTATTACCAAGACTGAATGAAATCTTATATGCAAAAACTACTGATCTCTGCAGCTTTACATTACATATGGAGGAGCTAAAAAGGATAAGGAAACAGCTGGGCAGTTGTTTTTTTTTTTTAGAGACAGAATCTTACTTTATCGCCCTCAGTAGAGTGCTATGGCATCACAGATCACAGCAACCTGTAGCTCTTGGACTTAGGCGATTCTCTTGCCTCAGCCTCCTGAGTAGCTGGGACTACAGGTGCCTGCCACAACGTCTGGCTATTTTTTTGTTGCAGTTTGGCTGGGGCCAGGTTTGAACCTACCACCTTCGATATATGGGGCCAGTGCCCTACACACGGAGCCACAGGCGCCACCCTGGGGTAGGTAGATTCTTACAACTCCTAAGGTTATATTTACCTGGAAATCCCTTAGGATACAGTTTTTCTTTCTAGATTTCTTTCTTTCTTTTTTTTTTTTTGAGACAGAGTCTCAAGCTGTTGTCCTGGGTAGAGTGCCATGGCGTCACAGCTCACAGCAACCTCCAACTCTTGGGCTTAAGCAATTTTCTTGCCTCAGTCTCCCAAGTAGCTGGGACTACAGGTGCCCACCAAAACACTGGCTATTTTTTGTTGTTGTTGCAGTTGTCATTGTTGTTTTAGCTGGCCCGGGCCGGGTTTGAACCTGCCAGCCTCCGTGTATGTGGCTGGCATCCTACCCACTGAGTTACAGGCACTGCCTCTTTCTAGATTTATTTTTCAGACAGATCCAACTTACTTAACCCATTGTATTGGTTTTCTGTTGTTGTGTGACAAATAGGTGCAAATACAGCAGCTTAAAATGATACACAACTACGTCATGGTTTTCCTGGATCAGGAATTCAGGCATGATGACGTAATCAAACTCTCTTCTCAGGATCTCACAAGGCTAATTCAAGGTGTTGACTGAGTTGCATTCTTATCTGAAGGATAGGCTAGGGAAGGATTTACCTCTAAGCTCCTTCAAGATTTTCAAAGAATTCATTTCTTTGTGGCGATAGAATTCAATTTATGGCAGCTTGCTTCTTCAAAGACAGTAATGGAGGGGGAGAAGAAGAGAAGAGGAGAGAGAGGAGGGAAAGGGTGATGGGGGAAGGAGAGGGGAGGGGGAGAGGAAAAGGGGTGAGGTGGGGAGAGAGAGACTCTGCTGCTAGGAGTCTCTGACTTCAGGAATGCCCAAGTCCTTTTTAAAGGGCTCATCTCTACCTGTCCGATCCGATACACCCAGAATTGATTAAATCATGTCAATTGATTAGGAACCTTAATAACATCTGCAAAATCCTGTCACCTTTACAATATAATAGTGGCAGCAGGTCACGTGTTTCACCCACACTCAAGGGCATAACACCAAAGGGAGAGAATCATGTGGGCCATTTTTGAATTACAGCTACACCCTTGGTATCAATGATAATTGTGGGCTTAGGTCTGAATTTATATACTTGCAAATTTACAATGTAATGTGTCAGTGAAAGCCAACTTGGGACCCTTGATTTTTAAATACTAGAGAACAGGTACTAAGTTTAGTCTTGGACCTGGGCCACCACTAACTCATTGCAGCAATTTGGATGAATTCCTTCCTCTCACTAAGCCTTACTTCTTCATCTGATCTATGGGGACAGTTGACAATCATGCTTGGCTCCCAGGGAATTATCAGATGAGAGTTCTTGTGAATATATGCCACCCTCTCCCCTCTGTTTCAACACTCACAACCTGCCCTCTTGGCCACACAACATCCCCATCTCACATACCAGATCTGACCTAGCTATGCAACAGGATTCTGTAACTACACCCCATTCCTATAAAGCCCCTCACTGGCCTTGGCTCTGGGCTCTCATCATACCCCCACCCCCATCAGCCTTCCCATCCCTGTGCAGTGGGCCCTCCAGCCATGTGCAATTCCACCATTGCTTAACACAGACACAAAGATTTAACATGTGACTACCCCCAATAGATGAGGAAAAAAGGCAAAGAAAAGCATGACCTTCTAAGGGAAAATGAGCACAACACACACCATTTTGAGATGAATGTGAATTCCTACCCTCCTGATAACTATCAAGGCAAGAAGAAAGAGCCACACTCGACCCATCCAAAGGTATCATTAGCTTCTCCTCCTTCTGGATTTATGATTCTTGGTCTGGACCAGCATATAACCAGCTTTAATGCTTGTTGTAAACCTTTGTCCACATAGTCCTGTCTATTCAAAATAGGCTGAAGCCTTAACAGCAGCTGAAAAAGCCCAAGGCCCTTTGGGATGACTTTGGCTTCCTCTACCATGTCATTTTCCCACCACAGTGGCCTCCTCTGCCCTGGGTATCATCCCACTTTCTTTTCTTTTTCTTTTTTTAAGTTGTGGTTCAATATACACAAAACAAAATTTATTATTCTAACAATTTTTAAGTGTTCAGGTCAATAGAATTAAGTACGTTCCTTCTGTTGAGCAACCATCACCAGCATCTATTTCATCTTCCCCAACTGAAACTCTATATCCATTAAAATACTAACTCCCATCCAGGCACAGTGGCTCACCCCAGCAATCCAAGCATTCTGCAAGTTCAAGGTGGGAGGAACACTTGAGCTCAAGAGTTCAAGACCAGCTTGAACAAAAGCGAGATCCCATCTCTACTAAAAGTAGAAAAATTAGCCAGGCATTGTGGTATGTACATATAGTCCCAGCTCTTTGGGAGACTGAGGCAGGAGGCTCACTTGAACCCAGGAGTCTGAAGTTGCTGTGAGCTAAGCTGATGCCATGTCACTCTAGCCTGGGCAATAGAATGGGGCTCTGTCTCAAAAAAAAAAAAATACTAACTCCCCATTCTTCTCTCCTGCCAGCCCCTGGAACCCCCTATTCTACTTTCTGTCTCCATGAATTTGACTAATCTAATTGGAATTACACTGTGTTCTTTTTTGACTGGCTTACTGCCCTTAGCATAATGTCTTCAAGGTTCATGAATGTTGTAGCATGTATAAAAAGTTTATTCTTGTTCAAGTCTGAATAATATTCCATTACACGTATATGTCACATTTTTTTCATGCATTCACCTGTCAATGGACATTTGTGTTGCTTCTACATTTTTAGCCATTTCTATAAACACTGGTGTACCAATACCCATTCAAGTCCCCACTTTCCAATCTTTTGGTTTGTACTCAGAAGTAGAATTGTTAGGTCATCTGATGATCCTATGTTTAATTTTTTGAGAAACTGCTGGCAACTCACTGTTTTCCACAGCAGCTGCACCCTTTGAAGTCCCTACCAGTGATGTAAGAGGGTTCCGATTTGTCTACATCCCTGCCATTGTGCTTTCTGGTTTTTTTAATTGTTATTGTGCTGTTGCTGCTGTTTTAGATAATAGCCACCCTAGTGGGTGTGAAGTGGTGTCTCATTCTGGTTTTGGTTACCATTTGTCTCATGACTCTTAACCCAATCAAAATTCTGATGACAGATTTGGCTGAGTCCCTTAGGGTGGCAGAGGTGGAGGTGGGCATCTTGCCACCTGGGCTTGTCCTGGTCCTATTAGGGACCTTAAGCCATCAGGTTATGTCCAGCCTGGACAAGCTGCCATTTCAAAAGCGGTCCTTTCCTCCTCTGCTCAGATACCAACTCCCAATCTTGTCTCAGACAGTAATGTCTATAAGAACCAGGACCTGACGCTCCTGCCAGATGTGAAAATATCCCAGCCAGCTTCACCCCAGGCCTGCCTCACACAGAGCCAGGTGTCTGTCGAGAGGTGAAGGGTGCTGGCAGAGGCCAAGGTTTCAGCGTTCAGCCTCTGAAGTAACGTGAGGAACTGCAGACACCACAGTCCCACAGTGCGTTGACCTCTGAGCATTTTCAACTGGGCTGTCAAAAGCCATTTGGAGCTGAGGTGCAACACTTGGATGAATTTCCCTGGTGCTCTGAGCCCACAAAAATTTATATTGGTCAGAAGTGACACATTATGGAGCCCTGTCTGGGGACATGAGGTTTCTAGGGTATATTTTTGGTAAATTTGATATATCCTTGATATGCAGTTGCTTAGAAACTATAATTTGTATAAGATATACAGTGACTGTATTTTCCATACCTAAAATTGGAAGGCTATGCCTGGCAAGAGTGAGCATATTTAGAGGGACACAGCACATTTGAAACTGGAACTATCCCAAAGAAACCCAGAGGTATGGACTCTGTAGAAACGCATGATGTACTAACTTAGCCCCAAACCAGAATGCGATTCGGAGTGATTTATTTCTCTATATTCACAGTCTTGATGTTAGGATTGAGCTTCTCTGTGTGGCAGAAATTCTCTTTTTAATTTGATTTCCAGAACCCAAATAAGACACGAACACATTCTCAGTGAAAAAAATAAAACCAGTACTAATGAAGCCAAAGCCTTTCTTGACTATTGCTCCTAATTGCAGCCCTATTTTTGTAGTAACTACTGTATAGCAGATGCCTTTATGTAAATGCTGTTTTGTTTTGTTTTGCTTTAGGGACAAGCTCTTGGTATGGCTGGAGTGTAGCGGTGAGATCACAGCTCACTACACCCTCTAATTCCTGGGTTCAAAGGACATTCTTGCCTCAGTCTCCTCAGAAGCTAGGACTACAGCTGTGCACCATCCTGCTCACCTAATTTTTCTTAGTTTTTTGTGGAGACAGATCTTACTATATCGCCCAGGCTTATCTTGAACTCCTGGCTTCAAGCAATGCTCCCATTTCAGCCTTCCAAAGTGCTGGAATTACAGGTGTAAGCCACTGTACCCCTCCCAATTACTGTGTTTTTAAACATAAATCACATCATCCTGTTTTATATTATTTTGTAAATTACTATTTTCACTTAATATATATGTTAGAGATTTTTCAAAGTCTGAGTATATCGATATCTTATTAGTAGTATTATTATATATTGTTGGCTGCATAGTATTCCATGACATGGAGAGACTGTGGTTGACTTAGTCACTTCCCAGCAGATAAGCCCTGAAGTTATTCTCAAGTATTCTTTATTATTAGCAATACTGTGATGAAATATTTAATCACAGTATAAAACACATCTAAAACTGTTTCTTCAGGATGAATGTCCAAAGGTACTATTCAAAAATGATGAAGGAATGTTCCAGAAAGTCAAGTGCCTTTGGGGCTGTATCTTGTTCTAGGTAAAACTGAACTGTTTACCTGCAGGCTGGACCCGGTGAATGGAGCACAGGTTGCAAACATGAATACCTATAGGAACCAGTTCTAATACAAATGACGTGACCCAATAGATATCAGACAAGCTGGAGAAGCCAGGAGCATGGTGAACAGCAGAACCCTATGCCCCTGTGTCCAGGGCAGCCTCTACTCAGCTCTAGTCAACTCGTAGATACGGGAAAGATTTGGTATGACAAACATTCCATGATAACCTGGGGTTTTATAATGTGTAATCTTGTGGTTTTAAATGTTGGCAGTAATTCCACTGAGGAAAACATCGTGGTGTCACAAAACCACATCTGCAGTCCAGGTTTGGTCTATGGATTGACTGCCAATGTCTGGTCTCTAGGGATGGGTGCCACAGGGACATGGCACTCTGACCTAATGCTGACCAGTGTGGACAAATCACCTGGTGCAATGGAAGAAGGGGTAACTTTGGTAGAGAGTGACCGTCATCCGGGGAGCCAAGGAGGGACTGTCAAGCAGAATATAGCACATGGCTTAGAATTCAGGGAGATGGTTACTCAAGCAGTTCAGCAAACACTATAGCCTGGTTGCTGGGAGGAAGGTCCTGGGAGACGGATTTTGACTCAGTCCAGGAAAATAACTTGACCACAGCAGAGCTATCCAGAGCTTAAAGGTCCTGCCTTGTCATAGTGAAGATCTCCTCCTAAGAGAGTGTAAAGAGGTCAGACACAGTGGCTCACACCTGCAATCCTAGCATGCCGGGAGACTGAGGTGGGAGAATCACTGGAAGCCAGGATTCAACCTGGCTTGAAAAAAACCTGACACAGAGTACGCTCTATTGGTTATAAAGCTGTACTACATTCCTTTTCTCATGTGTTCCCTAATGAATTCTGTTGGAAGTCTCAAAATTTCCTGCCCTCCACACTCTGTTATCCTGAAACATTTCCTCCTCACCATCAGTCAGCAAAACCAAGGGAACAGTGGTGCCATTTCTACTTTGGGCAAAAGTAAGGGTCTTCTCACAATTGGCTCTTATGTGCCCTGGAAGTATAAACATGACAATTATGACATTAATTTCTAGTATGCAGGGGAATCCCTGCAGTCATTCTGAGAGCTCTCTACTGCAGACAGAGGCATTCACTTTTAGGAAGGCATTTGGCTGCAGGTAATAGAATTCCCAGCACATAAGTTTAACAGCCAGGAGTTTCATTTCCTTATATAACAGGAAGTCTAGAAGCAGCAGCCAGGGAAGGAACATTGACTCGGAGAAGCCATCAAGAACTCAAGCATCTGCCATCTTCCTCTCTGCCATCCTCAGCACGTGACCCCCTCTTTCTCAAGCTCAAAGGATGGCTGTGGCACCTCCAGGCATTCATCTGGTTCTAGGCAGAAAGCGGAGGAAGGACAAAGGTAAAAAACATAAGCCAGTTGAGCCTGTTAGTTTTATCAGGAAAACAAACAGCAGATTCCTAGGCAGCCCCACCCCCTGTCCTCACTGGCCACCCCTAGCACAAAGTCCCTGAGAAACCCGCTTCCTTTTAGCTGGGCATGTTGATTGTTGCCTCTAATAGTTAGGGTTTGTTAGTGAGGAACAGAGGTGACAGCATGGATATTGGGTAGGCTCCCAGCAATGTCTGTTATATTGAGCATAATCCTTTTTTCTTTCTTTCTTTTTTTTTTTTTTTTGAGACAGAGCCTCAAGCTGTCCCCCTGGGTAGAGTGCCGTGGCATCACAGCTCACAGCAACCTCCAACTCCTGGGCTCAAGCGAGTCTCCTGCCTCAGCCTCCCAAGTAGCTGGGAC